>DWJN01006902.1:0-10344 GCA_018248895.1 Carystus phorcus | reverse complement strand
TGTTTGTCAACGCCAAAATTTATATGTAAATTGACTAAGTGTGCACAATAAAGTATATTGTATTGTATTGTATTGTATCTATTCATACAAATACTGGCAATTTGTTAACTATTCAAAATCCTGTTATCTATTATTATTCTACAACTATCTTGAACTATTCATTATCTATTTACTATAATCATATTCTTTTCTTATTAGTACAAAATTATGCAACAAAACATATCGTGATTATACCACGACTATTTTCAACAATTCGTTTAAACTATCGCCTCTGTCAGTGCTCGTACCTAATATCTTCACGGTTTCAGAGCCCGCATCTTACTCAAATGAAATTCTAACAAATGTCCTCTAGCGGTCCAAATCCGAAACGAATAGTTCCTACCCTGAATAAACTGAGAGTTGAGCCGTTGAGTTGTATTATCAGGGTTCTGTGTCGCAATAGCGTAAACTTTAATATTATTGTAACAATATAACATTTTCAAGAGAATTTAAATATAAGGATTGGAATCTGTTGGACGAATAACAATATTTATCATACTTAGATTTTTGTAGACTATTTAGATTTGTAAGTGAAAATAGTTCACACGTTTTCTCCTCTGTATGTTAACTGACCTTCATTATTTTTTCGTTCATAGTTTTTGTGCTATCAATAATTTATTTTTTATTTGTTCTTACATTGTTTCAAATTTTCAATACCACGATGACCACCATAGGAAGTTTACCTACTCATTTGTCGGCAAGATAAATAAAAATGAGTATGCGTTTAGTTAATACTTATTTTCTGTAACAAAGACTACGTTCTATACAAGCTTCACTATAGCAAGATGCCATAAGACAATGCACTATGGACGTATGCAAACAACTAACCCAGCTTTTCGACGTCAATAACCTGTCTAATCTGTCTTATACGACGTAAACTGTCCTACTAAGTTAACTCTCAATCTAGAATCGTGAAAGCTTTTGAAAAAGACTCTACAGTACCTATTTACATACGCTACAAAATGTGAATGATACTGTTGATTTGGAGCGTAAAATATAGGAGAGTTAGTTAAATTGCATTTTCGGACTTCCGAATTAACGAGTTAGCCATTTTTATTGATTTAATTGAAAATATAATAATTATTATAGAACTTAGGAATTCTTCATTCATTATGGGAAACCTGTCAAGAATGGAATGTGGTTTTCCCTTTCTCATTCTGATAAAAGAACACCAATTCGTGCTTTTTCAGCTGTCCATAAAATACCTATATAAAGAGATTCCAGTAAATCCTTTTGCGTTTTTGGCCATGTAGAAGTCATACAAATTTCCCATACAACATAAAGTACGGAATTCATGTTCAAATCAAAGCTCGCACTACAAAGGTTTTATTTTTCTCATACGACAAGGGATTATGTAAGATTCAATGTTCAAAGATTTCCTCTGTGATTCCAACTAAATGTCTCAATTGAGAGCCTCTGAGAAACCTTAAAACCTATGCCCTAGGACATAAAACACATCCTTTATTCGAACATAATCCAGCGGAGGGTCTTGGTAGGGAGATTTACTATCTTCTTATTATTTTCAAATAGAATACTGGCCAAGATATGGCGGAATACTGAATGCTGTGATGGAAGTTTACTATATTGATGTGACGTCTTAAAAATGTACTTCCGCTATCAATAGTGTAAATTCATGAACGATATAGATCATTTACACTGTGTCAAGATTTGTGGGAGTTACAGAAGGTCCGACAAACTGATGATAAAATTTGAATTGATGGTTTTTGAAAGAATTTATGAATAACGTCATATGGTGGCCACAACATATTATTATATAACTATTTATCTGTCTGTCTAACATAATATAAATATGAGTGCAAAGTACATTTCAATGATATTACCTACATAACATATAATTATACCAACTTAGTACATTAGTTACTTATTAAGTCACATACGTGTTACCTACGATTTCTTACGTGTAAATAAATATTTACAAAAGTAATTTTTCTATGGCCACTTTGAAATATATTGAACGTAATTTTTTTACACTCATTCAAAGTTCTTTAAAGGAATTTCCAAAACACCTTCCACACTGTCTTTAGTATCCCATTACAAAATTTCATGCGTATTTTCTGGTTCAAACGTTCCTACCAACGTCATCGTTAGTAGTTCATCAAACAGATTTATTACTTCATTTACAAAATTTACCAGAGATTCAGATAGAACTGTTACTGTTCAGTTGTCACTAGTGGAAAGACTCACCTCAATTTGAACAGTCGCCATCCTATATGCGCGGTCGGCCGTGTTCTGCGCTTGACACGTGATAGTCTGGTTGTGGTGAGTTTTGCCGGGGAACAGCCGTAATACTGACCTGTTTGACAATGTTCATCGTTTTAATAACTTCATACTTCAGACACTCTTATTAGAGTGGTCGTGGTTAGAGAGACACTCTTATTAGGATGGTCGTTGTTACACTGACGAGATACATAGACAAATTGAATTTTGAATGTTCATCGTTTTAACAACTTCATACTTCAGGCATTCTTAATAGAGTGGTCGTGGTTAAAGAGGCACACTTATTAGAGTGGTCATGGTTACACTGACGAGATACATGGACAAATTTGTGGTGGGTCTTAATCGCTCGCAAGGTTACTATTTTGGCGATGTGTTTCCATTTTTAGAGGTTGGAATTATCGCATGTATACTGTGGCGTGGTGGACTTGGTAGCTTTTTAATTAGGCAAGAAATAATTGTTTTGTCAGTGAATGAAATAAGATAATTTCCAATAAATAGGGCGAGGCAAACCTACATATACTGAAACCTACATATACTGATAGCAAAGATTAATTTTAAAAAGATCTCGATCTTTGTCAGATAAGATTTATTTATCTGGTCACAAAATAGGAGAAATTAAAGTTTTGTATCTTTTAATCATAGATTAAGTAAATCAATGCTAGATCCAAGCAACGCGAATATCTGCGATATAATAAATGAATAATCCACTTCCCAAACTTTTGCTTAAAATCCTAATTTCCACGTTTAAAAGTACTTACTTACAGTCAGACATAAAAGTTGAACCGATTAACTAAATAAAACTCCGGCTAACTACGACTCAAACTCGCATAATTTAATCCTCGTAAAACTAACACAATTTTCAGCTTAATTTAAAACTGGTCTGTTATAATTAGCACGTTTGATTTCAGGAGTTAAAGTAAGTTGTTTAGTTAAAGTATTTTCATACATTACAATTATTTTTAACGCTTCATTTAGGGATTGTTATGGTAATGTAAAATGTCAAGTGAACATGCTGAATTATATGTAAGTAGGAACTGCTAGTAGCTACGCTGACGTGGGCGTAGAAGATATCGCTAGTTCGTCATTGAAATAAGTCAACTTAAAATCAAAAAATTTAATCCTCATTATTTTTTATCCGATGAAGATTCAAAATATCTTAAAACAGTTTATTAATAACTCTACTTTCAGGCTTACATGCCAAATATGTCCTAAAATATGTTGACTTTTCTTTATATTTGATTTTTTTAATAAGAGCAGCAACGCACGCCGTGCACGGCTAGTCGGGCCAGCTTATATATTTACTGCTTTAATTAAATTGGAAACGCGACTCATGTCACGTGCCCAATATCCAAAATAACACCATAACCGTATCAAATGCGCTAATTAAAAGCTCTATCAAAATTTGAAATACCTGAGTACATCCACGTTCGAAATTGTAGATAATATTTCATAGCTGTATTTGCTTCATCATTTTGGACTTGAAGCTGAAATGCCTACATGAAATTTGCGTTCGTAATTTGCAGTTGAATTGCCTATCTGATTTCTTTTCAATGATGCAGAGCAATTAGTGAAGTGAAGTAGGTGCCGTGAGCCAGAGTTTTTCGAGTAAATATTGCCTACAGTTAATATTATATTTTAACTGAATGTGTTTTTATGGTAATGCAAAACTTTATATTTAATTTTCCACCACTTAGCTGGGTTCAGGATGGCACTAGGTTTCCGCTGATGTTTGAGGAAGCATGCTCCTCCATTCTTTCATCAGTGTCACAACTTACAGTAGCAATGGAAGGCATCAGTTTGTTTTCAGAATTTTATGGTTTAAATCCGTAAATATGATTTGCTAATCAAGTAACAGTTACATATAAATTAAGCAAGAGAATAAATTGAACTGTAGATATTTGTTTTCTTACAAGCATTGCTGTATAGATGCATACTTTCAGTCAAGTTTTGGAGCATCGTCTACAGTGTGCTACAGGATTTAATTTAATTTAAGTGGTATTCTATCAAAAAGTTAATATCGCATGAAAGAATAATCTTACCTCGTTCGAAATCTCTGTTCGTCTTCTAGAAGTTCCACTTTGCTTTGTACGTTCTTCGTGATCACAACTTGATTACCATCTACCCACGTTATCTACAACAATGATCAGTTTTAAATTATCTGTCTAAGTAGCATATAAAAACTTAAAACTTAGGGCTAAATTATTTTATTTATCTATGTTAGTTAAAATGCTGACAAAATAACTGATGAATCACTTCATAACAGACTGTTAACGCCTTTCATGGAAAATCCTAGGCAATTGTAAAAACAATAAACTCAAGAAATCATATGCATCGATCTGCTTTTTATACACGTATAGAAAATGGTTGTATGCTACAAAGACGCAAATGCAACAATTACAATTTTATATTCCTCAATAGCCTTAATTATCTAAACTTCGTTCAAATTGGAGCCGGAATAAATGTAAACAAACCGTTAAAATTCCTTTGTAGTGTTTTCACTAACTGACATACGTATCAACATCAAAGAAACATAACGAAGTGTAATAGGTGGTAAATACTATAGAGTATTATAGAAAGTTAACCTGTACGACTTTTCCAGCCTTTAATTCACAACGCGTAGTTGACCTTACTGGACAACTATCTAGCGATTAGTCATCCCAAAATCTTACCTCAGCAGCCGGTTTTCCTCCTTCAGAAACGCATTCAATATCAACGGGCTGTCCTTCAGTGGCATCTATGAAAGCACCTTGGAGTATTCGTGGAGGATCTGGCGCCACTAAAACTGTTAGCTGCGCATAACGGGATCGAATCGGAGGTTCCCCTGCAAAGAGCCAATTCATTATTATCGCTCTAAAAGTAGATCTTATTCAGTTCAAAATTCAGAATGTAATATTTAATTTACACTTCTCATTCAGGATATCATATGAAAACGTTCTAAAATTTCATAGTGATTGTTATGTAAGTACAGTTATATACTTGGAATTTTCATTTGAGTTTTTATTTATCCTGAATTCTTTTTTAAATATATAATCTTTACAATTTTTAATGTTACAAATGCAGCTCGCCATTTCTTTATTTCGTAACTGATAAAGATCAACTAAAATATAAATATATTCAGTAGTAAATCATTAAAATATTTTTTTCTTTTTTAGTATATTAAATCTAGTAATCATGTGTGATAGAATAAATACATATATTGATCACTCACCATTCAACCCCGAACTAACTTGGCACTGGTATCTTCCATCGTCATCTAATTTGAGATCCTTGATATCTAGTGAATAGTCACCTGCAACAATAAGTATGTATTTTTAAATGACTTCAAAAAAGTAGCAGGTTTAATGTTTAAATTTATGTACAACCATAACTCTGTTGTTTATGAACCGACTTCGTTTTGGTATACTATGCAACAAACGCGGCTTTGTGAAAAAAATATCTGTATATATTCAGGTTTAGATTTTTATTAAATGATCAGCTTAAATTTTTAGAGGTTATAGTAGTTAATGTGCTAAATAATGATAGAAGATAGTACGCTAAGTACTGGAATAAATTGCCCTCGATATTGTTTCCGATGGATTATAACGTAAGTGTCTTCAAGACCAGTGAATATGTATCATCTGAGTTAGTAAGTTAGGGCGCTTATCTTCCAAGACTACTTCTGCTTAACATCAGATAGGATAGTAGTCAAGCAACTTACAATATATAAAAAACTAGCGACCCTTCCCGGCTTCGCACGGGTGCAATGCTGATACTAAATAGTAGTAAAGAAAAACGTATTATACATATAAACCTTCCTCTTCAATCACTCTATCTATTACAAAAAACCGCATCAAAATCCGTTGCGTTGTTTTAAAGATTTAAGCATACTAACTTTAAGCATACATGATATATTAACAGAGAAAGCGACTTTGTTTTATACTATGTAGTGAAGTAGGAAGCATAAAATTTTTCTCCTCCTCAATTAAATAAATTACGTAGTTCAAGAAGAGCAGTGAACTGATAACATATCACCAACCCGCATATTTGTCAATTACTTAAATTTCAAGAACAAAAACTCAATAGACCAACACTGTACAAAAATAAAACTGAAATAGTAGTTGAATCATCGCGTCTGAAAGCTTTTCTCTGTTAGAAATAACAGTGATCTACAATTTATTTATAGCATTGCATATGTGTCCAAATTTTCATACTTCAAAAGAAAGATTTCGATTTAGTCTCCAAATTAACCCAATCCAAAGATTGTATTTTTTTAGAAGCTATCGTCATATCTTTCACGACACGAGCAATTCTCGTTCCGGGTATACGTACACAAGATTTTATTTATTTACCAACCCGCCCTCGCTTCGCTTCGGTGGAACAATGTCTATTTACCTGAATCGAAAAATTTGCTATTCATTTATTTTAGGCATTATACAAGTAGTGAGCTTAATACCATTTGCGAGGATAAGTGGTACGGATTACGAGGCCGGAAAACAGGTATACATATATATAAGTTTACACTTAACGTAATAATATTTAAGGATGTTGATAAAATATTATGTTCTATAGACAAATAATCTATATGTATTAATACGTGAAGCAAAAACTTTGGACCCCTTTTTACGAAAATTGCGCGGACGGAGGAGTATGAAATTTAGCCCACTAGAACGCTAATATTTTTTTTATAATATGCAGTAAAAGCATATGAAATTAATAAAAATAAACATTACACACAATACCATTCATTTGACACACATACAAGCGTAATAAAGATATAGGACATTAACTGTTTACGTTTATATTGTCAATGTGAAGTAACGCTTTATATTACGGACGAATTTCGACCGCTGACAGACCTCTAGTATACATAAAAACGAGTGTTTTGTGTGTTTATATGCATAGTTTTCTTATCGCTTGGTAATATTTTTGAGTTATATATGTTCTGTATAAAATATAAGTTAGCCTTTCGAGTGTTTCTTTCAGCAATCCACCGAGATATTTCTATTATTCCATCCGCACTCGCGTAATTGCGTTCAACCCACTCGCCACTGTTTGAAACGGAATATATTATTAGCTTTTACGCAATAGGTCGTTGACCGCCTGAAGGTTTACTATGAAATACTAAAACAGAGAAGTTCGTGTATAAATTAACGATGTCCTGTATTTAATTATGTAAATGGTATGTCAGGTAAAAATAATTAAGCGCTCTTAGTAACATCGCCCACATAGACATGTTTCTGCTTGATCGGTGATAAAAATGACACGTATGAACGACAAGATGGCTTGAACATTTTGTTTTATGTTAAATACTCGTTGTGTATAAAATATAAGGAATTTTTAGTTTTAATTTAATCATCATTAAATTTACATTGTTTATATTTTCAGGAATAGTACATTTCCTAATTTAGAGGCCCGCTATGCATTTCTTCTTTAATAGTTATATTTGTAAAATATTTTGTATAATAAATTTAGCTGCAAATTTTTACTATGTCAAATCTCACATCCATAAGTGTCGATGTTTTCTTGCAAAAGTGTACTAATTTTTTTTCACGTACCTATTGGAAACTACGATTAGAATATGTTTTCTGGAAAAAGTTTACTAAGCTTTTATCACGTATTCGTATTTACGATTAGAACAGTATTCCTTGTTCTTCCGAATTACATTTTCCTATAAAATTTTCTTAGAACTTGCATTTAAATACGACACTCAAGAATTTTTTGCCACAAGTGGCCACAATTGGTTAACTCTATCGATTGCTTAGAAGCGACACCAGGTTCCGGGCTTTGAGCACTTAATGAAAACTAAGTTACTCTTATACCACGGCAAGCAAACGTTCAAGTCACTATACCATTAAAACTTAACACAACCTATTCTCTTATCCATCTGCCTTTGTACGTATGTCCTATGTCTGCCCAAATTTGCACCACTCTCGACCTACATATGTCCTATGTCTGCCCAAATTTTCACCACTCTAACCAGTCAAGAATGTGAATCCAGCGGATGCGCGCTGTCTCCATGTCATCAGTCATCACAATAAGCATATAACGGTATTGAATGCCGCGGAGTCCTATTCAAATGTCTGTACCTAGAAAGCTTAGGTACCCGCCTGGTTAATAATGACGTGAGAAAATTCATATGACGTCATCGTAGCTTTGCGCGCCTGCACGCACACGTTGATAGCTAACAGATTCCTAACCGTAATACGTAAAGCATAAACAAATAGGGCTGACAGAAATGTTATTGTAACAAAACTGCTTGCGACATTGCTTATATGCTTATATCTACATACATACATATATGCCGGACCGCAGCTCGAAGGATTTTGGGTTCCAGTCCCAATGTGGCGGAATTTGGGATGATTAGTTTGAATTTCTGTTCTCAATTTGGATGTGTGTTCTTATCCTTGTGTGTTAATCATGGCACCCAAGACACAGGGAATCCTATTGTGGGTCTATGAGTGTGTGGGGTGTATTATTATACTTGTGTGGCGTACTATTATTATACTTTTTCTACGTAAATATGTTAATGCTTCTAACTAGTATTTTGATATATATTAGTAAGCGTAATTTCAAACCAATGCCACACTCGTAAAATGTTTAGATGAATTTCTTAAATTCATAAATAGTTTTTTATTTCTAAACTAATTGAAACAAAACAAATGTTACCTTTTACTTTAATACATTTGTTAAAATTTGTGAGCATTTTTTCTCTAAAAATGAGAAGTAACCACTGAAAGTATTGAAGAAGCTCGTTAAGAGTGAAACTACATGAAGTCATACATATTAATGCCACATTTTTATATTGTGGCAACAAAATAATAACTATTTATTCTGTGGCGAGAATTGGATCCATTATTGCGTACCTATACTGATTTTATTTCATTGTTATTTTTTTTAATGATACATCCATCTTTGCTTCCATACCCGCCGGGGAATCGTTTAAACCCGTTTTATAATTGACTACTTGACTTTTACAGAATTTTCCATCCTGAAAGTACCATTTTAAACTGTGTTTTAGAATATGTGCCGTAAACTATGCAAATTGTTCTAGCGGCTTCCCTATTTTTGCGCCTCGGGTGCACTTGGAAAGAATGTGTCGGAATTGTTCCCGGCTTTTCAACGCGTAGTTATCTTTAACCCGTCTTTGGCTTTTACTTTTTATCCACGAGTTTTTACTGACTTTAAAGGAACGAGCTCCAAATTCGACGTTGAGTTTAAAATTTGGAGCTATACGGCTGGTTGTCACGACTTTTTACTTCTTATTAGAAGGTGAAATTCAAAACTTAAATATGTTATCGGTAAATTTATTTTTTATTACGTATAAAAGAAATGATGTTAAAGACTAAAATAGTATGTTAAAAAATTAATCTTTAGGAGTTTCCAGATTTCAATATTTTATGATTTTTGACGGCCTTTTATATCTCAAATAAAAGATTTCTAAATTGTTGCGTTGATTGACATGAAAATTATTAATTAATCAACGCAAATGCAAAAAAAAATCTATTAAAATCCAGGCCTCAAACCACTGGCAACCCTAATACCTACAGCCAAAATAAAATACACATTTATCTATGCGTAATTTACCTAAATATTTCAATACGCTACATTTTCGTGCGCGTGCCAAATATCAACATTTAGTTCTCAAAATCTAGTACATTTCGAACGAAATTCAACAATGCGAAAGAGCGATAAGATGTTCCAAAGCCGCCGAAAATCTTAGTTGTAAACTGTAATTATTACGCTTCTTGGCCTCGTAACTGAAGCGCCCTCTAAAGTTGATAACGAAAAACAATATATCATTTACAAAAAACTATTCAGGAATTGCATAATCTTTACGTAAGTATATGTACAATCGTCATCCATAACGGTTGTACTTATTCCGATTGAAAAGTTATGAATTTATAAGTTGATATGAAAATGGTATATGCTCAATTGGATACGGATTTTTTTTACTAATTTAATTATTTTTCTTTGTTGAATCATAATGTTGTAGGACGGACTACCTCTGCCGTATCCGATAAATATCTGAGCCAGACCGCACTGAGCCAAATCAAACCGTATCATACGTTTTTAATGTTTCAACGTATC
>DWJN01006901.1:0-10345 GCA_018248895.1 Carystus phorcus | reverse complement strand
TAGGGCTCCTTAAAAACTTCCTACACTTGGGTTGGCCACTAATCCTTCCACCGATCCGTATTGGAGTAACGTGGTGGAGTATACTCTAGACCTCCTCAATGATGAGGAGAAACCCATGCTCAGTAGTGGGCCATTAATGGGTTGAAGGCATAACCTAAAATGGGCGTAGTAACTCTTGAAGGTGATAAACTTAAAATATACATATATATAAACAACAACACATGTTTTGCCTTGAAACTGAGCGTGATAAGTCAAAATGGACTCTACTAACTCGTATAGTCTGTATCAAAAGTACATAATGCTACTGGCAGTCGTGAAACTGCGTATCACAATTTAAAAGCGTTGCATCTTTCTAAATATAAATCGTTAAAAATAAACGGTAGTTTTATTATAACATAACAAGATGGCGCTGCGATTCCTTCGCTGCTACTGCCATTTGAATTACGAATTATTTCATTACTAGTAGACCAGCGAACTTCGTATCACCTTGGAACATTTGTCTCGTTTTTGTGACATTTCTCATGAACACTCAGCTCCTATTGCTTGTAGCGTTATTAATTATAGCCTTCCTCGGTAACTGTACTATCGAACACAAAAATATTTTTTCAATTGAATCCAGTAGTTCTTGAGATTAGTGTGTTCAAACAATGAAACAAAAAATTCTCCAGCTTTACAAAAATTATTAAAGATTGTATTCGTAGAATCTAAAATTAATGTGTTATATAATCCAATGCTACATAAAAAAAATCGATTTCGTTTTCGCTACTCGCTTCTAGTATAACCGTTTTGGAGGGATATGATTGAGAAATATTCCAATTAGCACAAGAATTCCCGAGCAATAGTCGATATAAAAAGAATGAGTAGTTATCGTTATTTCCTTTTAAACTGTAGGGACGAGATCGTTTATGATAAGTTTTTAAGGAAAAATTGTTTTAATTTCATTCACTGTAGGCTCAGCATGCTGTATAAAAGTAATTTAATTAATTTTTCCTTGGAGTTTAAATACAGTATAATATTCTATCTCGACTAATTACAGTAGGGTTGCTACATATTATTATTCGAACTATAAGTTCGAGTGCAGTGTGCAGTTCGAGAATAATACTGTCAAAATCTAAATCGTATGGTGTTAATTGTAATATTATTATGTACTATGATGAATTTATGGCGACTGCGCCACACTTCACATGATGACATCATATCGAACCTACATCACGTTATTGAAGTTTTCTACACCGCTTGTAAATACACAAGACGCTTCCAAGGCATGACATCTGACCTAATGGAAGATCTCACTTTGCTAAAAATTTAAAAGAACAGATTATTCGTTAACGTTAAGAAGTTAAAGCGCTATCTGGTGGCAACCTAATCAAACTAAAACTCCTTATGTCTTGTATTTTATATAAATCTACAAGTACTAAACGATACGATGTATGTATTTTGCGTATTGGGCATTTCTTAACAATCCTATAACTGCAGTAACAAAGTGTTATAGCAAAAAAGCTATACGTAACCGGCAACAGAATTTTGATTATAATCAACTATTATATAATGAATATTACAACACGTCTTTAATATTATTAGTCGTATTATTAATTTTCCGTGAAGCCCACCTCGCTAGCTAGCCCACTCTTGTTAAGTTAGTCGCCAAACAATTCGCCGCGTTGCGGCTTAAAGCTGGAGAGCCAATACTTTCTTTCTCGTTTTTTCTTGGCTTTCAACTAATCAGTGATACCTTTGGTGTTACTCATATATTGATGACGGAGATGACTTATCATCATGTGGCTCCATTGATCGTTTTCGACTAGTCACATAAAAAAAAGAATTAGTAAAGATCAGTCTCATGTAAGATGTTACAGTTTTTAGCTTATTAAATTGAAAATATATAGTACAAGAACAAGAATACGAAACGTTTATAACACCTCTACAAAAATGGTTAGTTGAATTATAATGATACTTTATTTGAGCCAGCAAACGTTGATTTGTCATATAATTTTTTATTACGGAACTATTTTGATAACCATAAAAATGGTTATAGTGGGATAACCTTAAAAGTTGGACATATGCTGTCGTGGATTTTTATTTAGAACATTTAGAAGGGAACAATATTATAATACATTATTTTTGAGTTACTTTTACCTTTACTCAGCGCACGCAAGGAAAGCGTTAAATTTTGCCGTGCTCGCAATATTTTTTATTGCTGCTCTTCTCCTATCCATCTAAGCGTGATTATATATGGTGATATAAATAGACTGTCTTTTTCAAATCGGTTCCGTAGTTCCTGAAATTAGCGCGTTCAAACAAACAACCAATCAATCAAACAAACAATCTCTTCAGCTTTATATTATTATTAAAGATGATTAAATTAAAATTATTGTATTATAAACAAATCTTTTTTTGTAAAAAATTGAGTTTCATTCTACGAAATATTCGGCGTTATATGTAACTAAAATAAATACGTATGTTTTGTGATAATAATCACATGATTTACGATATAATGACTATGTATGTAGTGATACGCTCAGCGTGCGTTGGCTTGTTGCCACAATGTAAACTCAAAACGCATTGCACTTTGTAAAATTACCACGTCGGTAACACATATCGCTCCAATTAATTTAATACGATGCTTGGGTTAATAAATATTAATTATTGTAACACTGGTTCTCAGGGTTTTAGATACTGTAAGACCAGTGTAAAATAGTTATTTAATTGCCTATTATGATTTCTATTCTATTGTGTTCGCGAGGTAAATCCGCAACAGTTAAGTGCTCAAAGGGTATATAACTCGATGTTGCATAAAATATTTATGAAATATCTCTCTGTGAAACTCATTTTCCACGGGCAAAGTTGCGATAAAAAAATTAGCGTAATAATTGTGTTACAGTTACAGTGAAGTAAAAAGTCACAAAACTATATCTGTGGCTGCAAATTTATGTGTTATTTAATTAATGTATAGTTTCATTCGCACGAAACATTCACACGTATATTTTGTGTTTGCCACAAACAGCTTTAGTTCTATTGTTTGATATGCCGTTTTCGCAACTAATGACGAACACTAAGTAATATTGTAGATACCCACGTGATCCAATTGATAGTGCTTACCTGGGACCGTCTGGGATTCGATTCGAGAAAATCGAAGTAAGACAGTGAATTTGGATTTATTTACCATACGTTTTTTTAATAAACATTTACTATTCCACATTAGGATTCGCTGACACCTTTGTTAATGTCATAGATAATTAACATAACAAAAACTTATCTGTCATGCTATTTCAGACAGAAATAAAACCCAGAACCTTATCTGTTCTAGCATTTATGAGCTTGTCGAATACAGTAATTTGTGTTGATTTAACTCTAAATTGAATTTCATCCACAGCGTCAACATTCTGTGAATTGCAATCAACTCAGACAATCGAGCAAATTATGATTGACAGACTAAATTAAGGGCAGGTTATCCTCCTTCTCTGGACATGATCTAAGGAATGATTAGTTCATTAACAGCCTTTGTACCTCTCACACAATTCAACCGATCTCTCTTTTATGTAAATAGTTGATAAATGAGAAGAATACGAGGAGTCCACCGATCTGCACTGGAGCAGCGTGGTGTATGTTCTAGACCTCCTCAGTGATGAGGAGAGACCCGTGCTCAGTAATGGGCCATTAATGAATTGAGGCCAAAACAAATATATTGTATTGTGATTAATTAAGAATAAAATTCTAGTTAAGGAAATATTTTTTAATAATTACAGTAATACATGTATGATATACAGACACGACGGTGAAAATTGGAATGCAAAGTTATTCAAAAAACTGGCTTGAATTACACAAACGCAAAAGTTAAAAGCCACGTACACCGCAAAGGGTCTGCCAATTTTTTAATGCGAAAACTTTTTTCACGAAACACCTAGTGCCGACGGGAAAAAGTGAATTTTCACAATATTGTCATGATTTATCGTCCTAACCGGGGTGACACGGAAAGTTTTGTGTTACATTTACCGTCTTTTTTCTGTTCGCCAGTTGAATTTAACATTTTGAGGTTTTCATTATACGTATACCTTCAACATAATGATATAGTAACATATTAACTTATTTTATATAAAATGTTGAAAGAAAAGTTCGAACAGAAAAAGAGACGGTAAATGTATGTATTTCACATTAATACTAATTCAGTCACCATCATTTCTATTACTATAAAGCTTATGATAAATCACCATCAAACACTGTTGTTTCAGCGGTTTTATAAATTTTATTCATATTGGGGCGGCAAAGTACACATCCCAATCACATACTGACAGACCAGGGAGTCATAAGAGGACAGAAACCGCGCTTGATGGTAGGACTTCGTTAAGGATTATATTATCAATTGCTATTAAGTCATTAATATTATTATTTCTAAGTGAAGCCCATCTGGTTAGTTACTGCCCTCTTGCTTGAGTTAGCCGGCAAACGATTATTTATGTTCTACTGGCTTGAAAACCATAATGTTTTATGTAAGTAAAGTACTTCGCCATGTACGAGTGCTATAAAAATTGATGTAGATGAATTGTAGCGAAGCAATCCAATCCCGAAGATAGCTTTGTTTTGTTTGCTATGTAATAAGATGGAAGAAACCTGGCTGTTATAATTATCAGATATAACTAAGTCTTTACATTGATCTAGAAATTATTATCACTTAAGATTGACGAGAGCTGACATGTTATCGACTTAAAAGATTTATATTTCTTCATAATTCATACAAAATTAGGTTTTGTTAAATAATTTCCGTTCACATTTTATTTACACAAATATTACTCATTTCATTGATCAGTACCTTTTGTAATACTCCATATCTCATCTACGTTTAGATCACCTGCATAAGTATCGACCTTATTACTTCGTAACAAGAACACCTTGGCCTAAGTTGTGTTAGTTGATAGTCGCTAACTATCATTGTTGCAACTAGAGCGCAAGTTTGTCGCCGCTTCCAAACTTTGATGGATTCTAGCTTCAAACTTTAATTTAACTATTAAAGTATAATTATTTGTTAGAAAACAACGTACTGCTGAATTAAGATAAACTTTGGGTTTGCATTTGAGCTAAACAAATTTTATAAAGGATTTCGACTAAGTTCAGAATATTGTAGTCAAATGAACTGTTAACCTTTGTAATTGAATTCTTAAAGTTATATTAGTTAGAAAAAAAATCTTTAAAGAATCACTTGCATGTACTTTTAAAATATAAAATGCTACATTACAAAACTCGCAATATTAGAGCACAAAGGTTAGCAATAAAAACAAATAAAAAAGGAATATAGTTTAGCTCGACGCATCTCCCATATTCACGAACAGAGTCCATGTTTACAGGGTAACTATCACTCATATTTTGATCCTAGTCTCAAATCATTAGAGCGATTAGTCAAAACATGTACGAGGGTTTTATGCAGCTGCCAACTGCCAATCAAAAAGCGAGGGTTAAACCTTTTGATCAATGATCCGAACACCACAGTTTGATGGATACGTTTTCTGTGTTCAAACACACGTCGATCAATCATGTTGGATTTAACTATACACGAGTACGAAGAAATTAAGCCCTTATTGACATTTGAGAGACGGTTTCCGTAATTTGTTTTGAATCTTCCCGAAAATCGGAAAAGTTTCGGGGGCTCCCGGTGGATATTTATCGAAAAACGAGTTTTTAAAGTAACCCACATCAATCTATTTAAAAAACTTGCTTTCCTATTACGGCGTAGTCATGATTTTGATTAAATTAGCTTTATAAAATATTTTTAGTTCGTTTTTATCATCTTCTTGAAGTCTCGGTTAATTATTGCTTACTTATTTGTTTAAAGCACCTTTCCGGTACAGTGATAGAATAAAAAATTACGTGCATAAGTATATTGGCGAAATATTGTAAATTTAATTATATGTTAGGTATAACAACATTTAACATAAATACAAAATTTGTAAAAAAAAACTTTAAATTCAATATTACGTTTGTGTCTGTAACTACTTAAGTAAGTATTTGAAATTAGACGTTAATAATAATAACGAATAATTTGAAACTTGCGAAGTTCACGATAGTCACGATATACTCAAATTTATACATACATTAAGTCGTAGACAATGAAATTGTTCCTAAGAATCCTAAAATCTTTATACTCGTATTATAGTCCTTAGAATACAGCCAAGTTTGTATTCAAATATCTTTTTGTTTGAAATTCCATTTAGAATTAAAATTCAGAATTTATGTTTCCAAGTTATGTATTTTTTTTAGCGCCATTTGACTTTTTACCTTGACACCAGTTAAATGCGATTCGAAGGATCAAATATGTTTTGGCTAGGAGCCGCTTACCATGGGGTATATGTATACAATTTAAAATTTCTGCTAAATCTTGAGTTAAGAAACCAGTACTGGGACAATCTAAAACACAATTTGGTACCAAAGAATTGAAAAGTATCGCCTTAAAACACTGGTAACTTAGTGGCAAGCTTCGGTGTATGTGTAAGGAAGAAAAAATCTAAAATATGGCTACTACATGAAAAAAGTGGACTTACAATATCATATCTGTAGAATTTCCTACTACACTAAACAAACCTTCAAATACACTTAATACTAATAGCAGGAACGTTCTTACGGGTTATTCTACTTTGTGAGATTCTCGGACTGACTTTCCAAGTATGAAGCTAAAAAAGTCTCAAAAGAACTAATCGAGTTTCAAGTACGAGGTCAGCGTTCGTTTCGATATTGCACAAGTTCCAGATTCCAAATGAAATTCTGATGCTATCTTCCTTTGTAAAAATGCCTTTCCTTCGTCAATACCAATATTTTATGAGATCATTTGAAAAAAATTAACTATACTAATAAACAAAATTAAAACATAATTTTATAGCACAGCAGAAAATACCCCAATCAAATGTAACCCTATAATTTATATTAACCTTATTTAAAAAAATAATATTTAACCCTTCTAAACATTGCTTCAAAAAAAAACAAGGAAAAATTATCTTTAATATTTTTACAAATGACAATCCCAAGAGAGAAAAGAGAAGAAAAGAGTACTAGTTCTCAATTGTCTCTGTCTTGTATGCTTCTCAAGGTCTTAGCCGGAACGCAAAGAATCATTTAGCGACTATCGCAAGCAAGGAGGCAGTAGCTTGCCAAGCTTGCCTTTTATTATAAAAAATAATAATTTAAAGTCATAAATAGACCAAGAAAAGGATGTGAATAATCATTACTCGTTCCAACATTTGGAAAGTTTGAAACTAAAAAAAAGAATCATAAAGCCCCTTGACGTTCTTCAAGAGGAAACAAAAGGCGAAAAACTAAACTTTCATTGTTTTGCGGTTTGTGCAGAACAAATTCCTCTGGGTTATTCAAATTCTCCAACATAGTTCCTCACACATGTTTCTACTGCATAACTTTCAGGTAAAGTTAAGATGTTGGCTTTTCGATCAAAAATATTATAAAACTGTGACGAAGGTGTTTCAGCCAAAAACAATTCTTGACATAGTAATTTTTGGAGACTATTTCAATTATAACAATTCATGGTAGAATTTTAAGCTTTTTTATGGAAAAATGTGCCAGTCCTTATGAATTACAACGTATCTTTATTCTTTGGAAATATCCAAATGCTTAACGACCTAAAATTACTCTGAAACAAATATCGCTTCCAGTTATAAATCACCAAAGTTCTATAGACGTTTTTATCCGTGCCAGGCACTACCCTTTACTGACGGTTTCTGAAAGAGTGTGGAATGTTTGAAACTGGATAATAGTTGTAAATCTTAAAATTCATTGGTGAATATGAGTATAAAATGGGCATAAACTTTAGAATATGTGAATAAAAGGGAATTTAATATTACTGTTTCTAAAAATATCAGAGGTACAAAAGATAATAAAACGTAAAAAGTTCCGTTCAATTGAAAATGTTAAAGGAGAAAATATCGACCATTAATGATATCGTAAAATAAAACTTAATAATATACCAAACTTCGCATTCTAAGCTTTTTCCAAATATTAGTAGTCCACATCTATGACCTTCACTTCAAAAACACTTTTTGTATTTATAACGTTAGTGAATAAAAACAGTATAATTTGTTGATTTATTTAATCGACAGTTCTCAATAAAAGCCTATTTGTTTTCATGGAAAGTATTTTTGCCTTTGTGAATGTTTACGACAATCAAATCGAAATGGACAGCGCCGAGTTCAGTGACTTGCAATAAAAAATTCATACATCTTCGCCGCATGGAGTCGATTTGAAGTTAAAATGATGAACCACAAACCGTGGATAATTTCAATTATAGAATAAATGAAACAACTGAAAAATCTAATGAAGTTGATATTAACTTTCCTTTTTCCACTTTTAAAATATTGTAGCTATATCTGATTGAAGATTCTTTTAATTCTTTTCTTCGGTATTAAAGGTTACCTTCCAATATACTTTTATCACTACAAAGAAGACTATCAAGACTATAGAGCACATCTGTCGCCAGACAGCGACAGATAGTTGAACGCCAAGTTTATTTTATTCCCAACTTCCCGAGGAAATGTTTAATGTAAGAATTGTTACTTTATTTCCGCTGAGACGAGCGTCGCTCACTACATTTTTCTGAAAATTTTTATTCCTTTTGGAATTCGCGTATGCAACACGCCGTACTTTGTGTATATCTTCGTAATTACTAGTAGTTTTACATAAAATATAATAATGGTACTGCATCTTTTTAAAAACAAATAGAAATCCAAACCGATAACCCCAGAAAAAGATATGAAAAACGTAGAACACATAGGCTTTTACTAAGTTAATGCGTCCACTATCTTCGATGTCCTTACCACTTATCATCACGTGGGGTTGATTCAAGCATTAATTTATACTAAATAAAAACAAAACATCAAAAAATTGTTTAATTGAGAACCGTTTGCTTTTTTGGAGATGGTAAAAATAATCGGTAAAAACCCTTTCTCACCATACCCCCCAAGATTCCCTATGTCGCAAGTGACGGCGGATGACATGAACAACAATAGTAACACATCACTAACATCCAAGACCCGAGAACAAATATTTATCTGTCACATAAATATTTGTCGTAAGCGGGATTCGAAAATTGTCTTGGGTTTTGAGGGTTAGTCGGTTTGAGAATTGAGTGATATCAAAATGTTGCCTCTGCAACGTTGCTAATTCGTACAAATACAATTACAAATATTCTTTATTTGTACAACAAATAAAATCATATACAACAGTATACAGAAAAGTACGGTATAAAAAAAGGCGACCTTATCGCTAAAGTAGCGATTTCTTCCAGGCAGCCTTTGGGTAGAGAATATTAATTGCTAATTCGTACCACAGTACTATTATCGAATTTTAATTGAATATCTGCGTGAAAGTAAATAGCGGAATACAGTTTCTACCACCGACAACATTAACATTGTAACTAAGAAGCTAAGAACAACAAGTGGGCTCGGAGTAAATTTACAAATAAATTATGAAAATTTTGTAAGCAATCTATATTAACTTTAAGCGATAAATTGTTTGCGTTGAAACCAATCATTGACTTTCAGTTCGATTACTTCGACAACAGAACCAATCAACCTAACTTTGTAATAAATTAAACTTAAGTTAAATTAATTTATTCGTCCTTAAGTTAAAATAGTTTTACGAGGTTTGACATAAATTGATTTTATCATGTATAGCTTAAAACTAAAGTGGGGATAAACTATGCTAGCAGAGCACTGATTACCAGTCCAGGATATGGCGCTAGCGCCCTCCTACAAGAGATCACTGGGCTATATACCACCCACTTTAACGCGATGGTTCTCATATATGGTATATACTTCACTAAGTTTCTAACAGATGGCGGTCTAATCGAAATAATTGGCACTACTTACCAAAATCTATTATTTAGATTTGATAAGGACATAACAGATAGCGCTTTTGTCTTGACTTGTTTTGACTACAACCGTTTGAAGAAAATATGATAAAACGGCACATGGGTATACATGTAACATTTTAATCTGTAATGCACTTTTAACATATCTTGTAGAACAGCCTCCTAGGTCAGCAAATATCTAAATAAATAACGTTCATAAGCAAACAAAAGGTGATCTGAAATAAAAAAAAAAACAATTATACATACATAGTTGATGTGCATATCTTTTCCTCATCCAATTGTTTTGCAATTTAATTGCCTTCACCCCATTAATGGCCCACCACTGAGCACAGGTCACTCCTCGACACTGAGGAGGTCTAGAGCATACTCCACCACGCTGCTCCAATACGGATTGGTGGAGGGGTTTGTGGCCAACCCAAGTGTCGGAAGTTTTCAAACCGCCCGAAGGCCTCCGACATGGCTTGACGACTGCTATGTTCATAG
>DWJN01006900.1:0-10345 GCA_018248895.1 Carystus phorcus | reverse complement strand
TCTCTTACAAATAATAACAATTGTTATTCGACTTTATGTCAAGTGTATATAAGATGTGAGTCATTTAACAGGTTCCTTCCATTTTTTCATTCTTGTTATATTTATCTTGCAATGGCACATGTTAGATTCTTATGTGCATATTCATACGCACACAAAAATACGATTTTGAACATTTCATCGTCTTTGAAATCGAATTGTTATTTATAACCAGTCGTAGATGACTTATGTATGTATGTGTGAACGAGCTGTAATATCTCGTCGTATTCTATCGACGTATTATTATTATTCTATCGACCTATGGTATTATTAAATTGTTTCTTTCTCACTTTACTAAAATACCCATGATATGATGTATGGTTTCAACTCATTAATGGTGTACAGGGTCTCTCTTCATTACTGAGGAGCACTAGAACATCCATCACGATGTTTAAGTAGAGTGAAGTTGTAGAGGGGTTAATGGCTAATCCAAGTGTCGGAAGTTTTTATGTAGCCTGATACCTTAGACATGGCTTACCGGCTACTTTCTACGATTAAAATCTTCGGCGCGCTTAATCAACTGCTTAGTTCAAAGGCAAACTTAAACGCAAACCAAATATTAAAGTATGCGTATTACTTTTGAAACTTAAATGTATTGAAGGTTTTCACTCCTCAGCTCCATGCGCTAGCGTGTTGTCTCAAAGCCGTGAGCACGGCTGACACCGCGATGTACGTAGAGCGGTGTCGCCTGGCGTGCGGCGGGCACGGCTACATGATGTCATCGAACTTGCCGAGCACGTATGGATTCGTTACGGCTGCGTGTACGTATGAGGGCGAAAACACTGTTTTGCTGCTGCAGACCGCCAGGTGGGGTTTCGAACGTTCTGGGTTTTGAGGTGTTTTTTAATGTGTACTGCGGTATTCACGGTTTTTTATAGCAATAGGCAGTAGTGTTATATCTTCATTCTCTCGAGGGAGTCACGATCTTTGTATTGTATAACTATATACAGTATTATTTATATTTACTTTACGTGTAGTCAGTTTTTGAAAGTTAAAACCCATATCAATTTAATTACTCAAAGTCAAATTGTTTATTTGGTCTTAGGAACTTACAGCTCATTTAACGGTAGTCAAAAAATCAACCCATAATTATTACAAAAAATTGCGGTGCATGCAGAATTCAACTCAGGCCAGCGGGATATTTATTTACGTATTGTGTGTTAAATACAGATTTCTGGTAAAGACATTGCAACAAATTGATTCGGGGAACTTGACCCCCACGGTAGCGTACCTGAAGGAAGCCAACGCTAGAGGTTTCTACAACAAATGGGAGAACTCTGTAGAGGGAATCATTCGCGGATTCGAAGTTCTTGCTGCGAGGTAAGATTTTAGGATAAAACCGTTGTAGCAATGTTACCGGCGATGAGTCTTTGGTTATATTTAATGAGCCCTTTAAAGTGGTCTAGACCAAAATTGTTAGAACACTACATCTAGTTTATGCTCTTCGATTAAAACAAAAAAGCCTAATGCTATTACAGGAGTACGTAAATATTTTTTAACGTTGCGGATTATGTACACTTTAATGAATAAGCGGTGGCAAACAGTTCAAAAACTTTTTGTTACATTTTAAAATATGTTTATAAAACTCAACTTATAGCTATATAATAAGGCGTGCTACAAACAAAGGATTTACCATTTTAGAAAAATGGCCGATGGTTGATAATGTAATGGTATAAATTACAGAAAAGTTGGGAGTTGCCTGGATAGTATCAAGAGTAGAGTGGCATCTGGTATGAGGTTCGAAGACGCTTGGAATGTCACGTCTGTACAGCTAGTGTCCGCCGCTGATGTAAGTTATACTATAGCCAAAGAATTGAGCGGAACAGCTGTTTATTATATTTAACGTTTAACCCGCGTGGCGTAATGGTCATCACGCCACCGCCGTTCGAAGGGTCCTGGGTTCGATTCCCAGCGAGGCCGAAATTTAAATGATGAGTTTAAATTTCTATTCTCGGTCTGGGTGTGTGTATGTGTTTGTGTGTTGTCCACGACACGGGGTATCCTAGTGTGGGGCTATGAGTGTGTGGCGTTATTCATTTACTTTCAAAATGTAGTATGTGAGAAGTAAACTGATCAAACTTAACTTTAATGAAAGTTATGTAACGTCACTGACTGGTAGCGTCATCTAGCGGTGAAGTTTGGCTCCTCTACTTTCTATACCAATGGCTTAACTTTAATGAAAAATAATCTAGTCTTTACTAACGCCATTTAGTAGCGAGGTTTGGCTCCTCTACTTTCTATACCAATGGCTTAACTGTAATGAAAGTTAATCTAGTCATTACTAACGCCATCTAGCGGTGAAGTTTGGCTCCTCTACTCACTATACCAACTAATGGCTTAACTTTAATGAGAGTTAATCTAGTCATTACTAACGCCATCTAGCGGCGAAATTTGGCTCCTCTACTTTCTATACAAACTAAAGGCTTATCTTTAATGAGAGTTAATCTAGTCATTACTAACGCCATCTAGCGGTGAAGTTTGGCTCCTCTACTTTCTATACCAACTAATGGTCTTTGTATTTCACAGACCACTCAATGAACCGGACGGACGACGAAATGGACAGAAAGGCAAAACACTACGAACAGTGACCACGTGGTCATTGAAAAACATACCTTATATATGTGTAATAGATATCATTTTACGACAGCTGAAACCGTCGAGCCGCGGCTCAATTGCGTATATTGGAATAGTACACCGTATATTGGAAATTTGCGACGAAAGATATCCATTTCAGGAATAATATGGTTTAAATTAAATTTGTGGAAGTAAAAACGTGAATATTTATAGAAAAAAAATTTGGTTAAATTTTTTGTAAAATTCCCGCGCTTGAAAATAAAAAACTTTTTGTAATAAAAATTGATGAAAAAGTTTCACTTATTGTTTTTTTGGTGTATTTGAGTAAATTTTTTTTTTTTCAACTAATTCATCGAGTGCTGGTCACTAAACAAAATTAAGCCATATTGTACTTAGTTAAAAAAAACTAAAAATATATATATGTTGTCAAAATATGAGTTTACGTTTGTAAATACTATATCACGAATCAAATGTCTTGGATATACCGTTGAGAAAAATATTAAAATGGCGGTGATGAGTGAGTGAGACGGGTATAGGCTGAGGCGACAAGGACGGCAGTATTACCCGTGTACTCACGCCATCTATTTGAAGCTTCTCATTGGCACAACACAATAAAAATGTTACCATAACGGGATTCACCAATTTTACAGAACTTTATACATAATTTATTAAAAAAAACAGCCTATAAATAAATAAAAAAAAATGTGATAGAAAAAAATATTCCATTTTCGTTTAGTGTGTTTAGTTATGGAGGTCATACTTGACAGTGATATAACAATACTAAATTTAAAAAAAAAACGTGCAACTTTAGGACACCTGTCAAATGTTAAAAAACTGACAGATGTCAAAATATTGAATAGTTTAGATTCGCGTAGTATCCTGTCCGCAATGTTTAGTTGTTAAATATGAAAATTGAATAATATCAGAAAACTGTCAAATGTCAGATTACCTGTCAATGTTTTGTATATAGATCGAATATGATTTCTCAATGTTTGTTTGTGAAATTTCTCTAATATCAAAAAAACTGTCAAATGTCACGATATATGTCAATGTTAACACATTTTTTTTATGTAAGTTATGTATTGATGTAAACAATGTCTGCTATGTAAATAAAATACCAAAATCATTGTGGAAATTTTGCAAACCTGTTTAATCTATATGTGGGCTAGTGCCCACGCGTGGGACTGGATTATTGGCTTATCTTGGCTTATCTTTTGACAGGTGTTCTAAGGTACATAAAAATAGTCGATATAAAATCCAGGTTATGAGCAAAATATAACATATACATTATATTGTAATATATAGATTAAAAAATAAATTTAAAAAAAAATACAAAAAATATATATTTTGCTCGAAACTGCCCCCTACCGCGACTTACGACTGAAATTTTGAAAACATGAATATATGTCTATGACATAGTGTTGCAATACATATTATTATTAACAATTTTAACAGTGTTTTTTTGTAAAAAACATATTACGTGTAGGTTTATTTATGTATTTTTATTATTTAGAATTAATTTGTTATAGAATTAAAAATTCTGTTTTTAGCCAATCATTGATTTTTTGTATAACCCAAGTTATGTCTTTGAATAAGTACAAATTTGGAAAGTGCAGAAAGTTTGGCTTAATTAAGCTTAGGTTGCAATTATACAATTTATATACTGATTATACAGCTCAGAATAACTTTTGTTAACTTGTTTCATTAATTAATTGTTAATATTAAAGTACATGTTTCATACACTCAACGAAACGAAATAAATATTACATTTATATATGCATTTTTATTTTTCATTTAAATATGCTTTTTTTAAATTGTAATTAAATGTGTATGTTAACGGAAAATAATGTAATCCGTCGTATAATTAAATGTGTACAATTTATATAATATATGGGAAATGTTTTATAATATACACTTTACCTAGAAAATATATACATTTTCTAGAGATTACATTAAATACTTATTATAGATGTATTTTATAACTTAACTAAAACTATTGATTTAATTTACTAGTGTTTTATTAATTTAATTCACAGAAGCATAAATTTTTTATTATTATCTCTGAATTACATAAAATTCTTATGTAATATATACTGTTTCCAGGCAATGTTCATATTATAGAATTATAATTATTTATGAATCGTTATTATATTCCTAGTAACTGTGTATATTTTCAAGGTTATATATATTATTTAAAAATAAAAAAAAACGATTTCAGTATGTTGTATAATTAATAGTTTTGAGTGTGCAAGCGTAAAAATAAGTTGTATAATTGAAACCTGCTTTGAAATTTAAGAGGTCCCTTTTCGAATGATCTTTTAGATTATATTTCATCTTTAAGATAGAATAATGTCATTTGTGTCGGCAATAATATTAATATACTGTATAGTAAGTAGGTTTTTAAAGACAATTTTTTGTAAAATAAAGTTTACACAGCACAAAATTTCATTTTTTAAACACCTATAAATATTTTACTAGTATCAGGACTTACAATGGATGTTTTTAGTCGACTTCAAAAAGGATATTCTCAATTCAACTGTTTTTGTTATATCTTAACTTTTTACTGAATCATGTCCCATTTTAATTTGAGCGATTTCTAACTAGTAGTTTTTAATTATCACTAATAATGATTAGTTAATTAACTTCGACTACGTTGATGCTCTTATTTTATTATTTATCGATATAAGTCGTTTTTTACTGAAGTTAATTCATTATGTGCGATAATGTTGTACCTATTTGCATACCGTCATGTCAGCCGTGACTGTTATGCAATTTTGTCAAAATTTCATATAAAATAAGTATCGTGAGTACTAGTAATTGAAAAATTTGACTATCAACGACGATTAAGTTTTAAAGAAGATTATGAATAGACAACGTTACCAATATAACAATGTTGTCGATTTAAGTAACAGTGAAATAATTTTTATCATTCGTTTATTAATATATTTCTTATGTTTTTCATATCTAAACTAACTTAAATATTTTTTAAACATGTTACGCATTAAACACGCTTTGTCTGTATATCAAATATATTTGATGGACTTTTATCATTTTATGTATAAATTGTGTATTTTTAAATAGGGAACATGAAAATAAACGTTTTATTTCGTTAACTTAATTCAAAAGAGCACTTCAAGAATACTTTTCGTGTAATCCGAATAAATTAGGAATTTGTTATAAAAAAACATTTCATTTATACAGAATAGTTACATCTTCAAGTTACGGAAAATGACAACAGATAACATTTTTTTTACTTTTGTATATTTTTACATTTGGATTTTTCTACGAATTGTCTTTAAAGAAATACTTAGTTGTATTTTTATCTGTGGTGCATATTATCTTCAATGTAGTGGAAGTACTGGGCTTACGCGACTTCATGTTTATACAATCATACACATGTATATTTACACAGAATTTAGTCGAATAAAAAAACACGTATTATATATAGAAGTTATTCACCAACACAAAAAAATAACCGCTAGCGAATCCAGTTAAAACAAGACAAATATAGAAATATTTATTACAATCGGTTATACAGTTTAGTTTTTTACACACGGATATAAGAATTATATATATAAAGATGTGTTACTAAAATATTTTTTAAGACAATAAAACATTCATAGTCAAAGCGAAGTTAACCTTTGTCCATTGAGTTACTGTCGAATTTCGAGCGCAGTATTTGTGCTAATAAGATGTAAAATTATCCGATAATATTTATTTAAATATAATGCGTGTTATTTTAAACGTTTTTTGTATTATACACGTGTATTACGGAACCAGCGACATTTCACGTCGCTTACGAATGCATTTCTAAGTTTAAAGCTTAGGCTGTGGGTTATATCCTCTATCGGCGCAGTTAATACAATTATATTTATACAAAATACATATATTATACACTCTATTTATTATTCTCTATGAAATGTATAATTCAAATATTTTTAGTTTTTTTTTATTATATTTAAATAAGTGCGATTATTCTGTCAGCCATCTTGTAAATAGTTGTGTACACGAAGGTGTTATTAATATTTCTCAATTTTTTATCGTTTTAGAGATTTTAGATTTTTATATTGTATGACAAAGTCGCCGATAGAGTTACTAGTTGTAAAAACCCTTTGTAACAAGTTTAATTTATTAAAAGCTTATTTAATATAAAAATGACGACCATATAAAAATTTCATTTAAAACTAATATTCAGTATTTTTCATATAAAAGATATATTAAAAACTTAAACTTGTTGCAAAGGGTCCAGGGTTCGATGCGCGGTCGGTTATAACTGTTGTAATATATTATTAATATTTTTTTTACTTGTAACATGCGCGTGTCAGAGGAAATAGGACCTAGTTTAAGGTAACATAGTTGTAAGTCTTAATATAAAAATGTGAAAGATGCACTTTTGTTTTATTTCATCCTAAAATATAAATAACCAGTTGACCCAACAGACGTTCTGCAACAACATAACAAATAACACACTCGGCCACGCGTTGCTGTGACTAAGGTTTACATACTCAATTTAGCAGACTTACTCCGCCATCTTTTAAAACCTTATGGAACTAAAGTAATTTGCAATTACTCAATTTTGCCAATTAATTACCTTAGACCGCCATCGGTTAGAATCTTATGGAATTAATTCTTTGTAAGATATTAAACAAATTATTTGCAATAAAATAATATTGCGAATATAAATTGAGATGTAAGCTTGCCTATCTTTTAAGTTGGATCAAACTGCACACGGTGTGCTAAATTTGATTAAAGTCTATTAAGTAGTTTAGGAATCCAATGCAGACAAACACCGTGACACGTACTTTATATATTAAGATAGTATGAGGCACTAGTTTTCGGAATTCCATTGTTGTCGAGTTAGTATTAGTCTACTTTGCAACAATCCGCGTATAAAATGTATGTTGGTATATAGTTACAGACTACGGAACGTCACATTTCTCATAGTATTCCTTTTGTGTGTATTCTTTTAGTACGTGGTCCTGGGCTGTCATTCTCATAAACAAATCATGTCGATTTCCTCAATATTAAGTTCCTATTCAATACAAGACAATCTTATTAAAAACAATGTTTGTTTATATGTACTTTATGGACTCTGAAATGGTAGATAAAGCACAAGTAATGTTGTTCAGATGTTTTTCAAAAACGTTTTGGTATCAAAATTATGTAGCTCGGACACTAGGCTGACGAGTTACAGTTGAAAATGTTGATATTTGCTGATGAATCGGACACATCTATACTAATAATATAAAGCTGAAGAGTTTGTTTGAACGCGCTAATCTCAGGAACTACTGAACCGATTTGAAAAATTCTTTTAATGTAAGATAGTCCATCTATAGCGGAAGGCTATATATGTAACATCACGCTAAGATAAAAAGGAGAGGAGCAGCAATAAAACATATTGCGTACACAGCAAAATTGTGAGTTTTCGTTGCGTGCGCTGAGTAAACGGTGAAAGTCACTCAAAAATCATCTATTATAACAAGTTCCCCTCTAAAAGTTCTAAATAAAAGTCCGCGACAGCATTTCTTTTAAGGTTAACACACTAACTATTTTTATGTGTATCAAAATAGTTCTAAAGTAATAATTTATATGGCAAAACCTTTGCCGGTTTATCTAGTGGTTAAAATATATGGTGAAGTTTCTTTAATTTTCTTTTAATATACGTAGCAACGCGCGTAGGGTACAGCCAGTATTAAATAAAACAAAGTACTATTGAACTATATATTCTAATTAAATGCTACATCGGAATACAAAATAGTAACATACAAATCGTTATAATACTTGGAATATATTAATCTTAATCTAATATAACGATACATAGCCACATTATATTATTATATAAAGGGTGAATATATCGCACCCTTAGTAATATAAGGGCACAACTAAAAACATTGGATATTCCAGTTTTTGGCATAAATGGGTTAAATTGTAAAGATATTGTAATATTGTAAAAATATAACCCATTTATATCCAAAACTCAAATATCCAATTTTTTAGTTGTGCCCTTATATTACTAAGGGTGCGATATGAATGAAGGGTGTATGAAACAATTTAAATATGGAGAGAATGTTAAATAAAGTAATTTAATATTTAGAAGCGTTTTTCATTGATTATTGATTTAATAATACTAATGTCATATAAAAAATATTATATTAGACAAAGAAAAGAAAACAATTCTACTGACATCTTAATATTTTAATAATAATAATATCAAAGTTACAGTTATATAATTATATAATATTGTAATGTTATGCAGTTTAATTCATCACAATGTTTAAGTTGAATTTTAATCTCCATGTTTAATTTTTATTTCTAATTGAACTTTATATTATGTGTTACATTTGGATGATGTTTTATTATTAGCACTAGCGCTCAGAACGCGAAAATACATCACTACACAGTATAAAACAAAGTCGCTTTCTCTGTCCCTTTATATGTATAATACGTTCACGGTTTTTCTGTAGTGTATTTAGTGTCAGCATTGTACCCGTGCGAAGCCGGGACGGGTCGCTAGTCATAAATAAAACTAAATATATTTTTTTTATGTAATACAATGCAACAATGTACAGGGTGTTAATGATAATAAGAAACAAATAAATTATAAAACTATTGTTCGTTAATCGAATTTCAACCATAATTTATTTATAAGTTTGAATATTATTAAGGTTCTATCTTCGAAAATTATACTATCAAAGTTTAATATAAAAGATTAACTCACAAATGTTACATAAACCCTTCATTTCATATCTTCAATGGTCTTAAATCCGTTTTCAATAATACATATCCGTAATATTTCATAACAACTTTAACTTTCTGACAGTTGATAAGTTACTAAGCACAATAGATAGATTAAATATACGGTTAAAGACAAAGATAGACTTTGCCTTCAACCCATTAATGTCCCACTACTGAGCACGGGTCTCTCCTCAACACTGAGGTCTAGAGCATACTCCACTACGCTGCTCCAATACATTGGTGGAGGGGTTAGTGGCCAACCCAAGTGCCGGATGTTTTTAAACCGCCCGAAAGAACCGACATGGCTTGCCGACTGCTATGTTCATAGCAACCGGGACCGATGCTTAACGTGCCCTCCGAAGCACGGAAACGCTCAAGAATTTTTTGCCACTAGCGTGCCACCTGAATACCTCCGACAGGTCTTATCGACTGCTAGCTACGTTAACAACCAGGTCAGCTTAACGTGCCCTTCAAACCACGGAAACGCTCAAGAAATGTCAGCCACTAGTCACCCATCCAGGTACCGTACAGTTGCTTAACTCTGTCGATCGTATAGGATCGACGCGAGCCGCCACACTATGAGCGCTTCGCAGGGTAAGTTATATCATACTAATAATATAAAGCTGAAGAGTTTGTTTGAACGCTATAATCTCAGGAACTACTGGACCGATTTAAAAAATTATTTTACTGTAGGATAGTTCATTTATGGAGGAGGGCTATAGGCTATATAACGTTAAGACGAAAAGGGGAGGAGCAGCAATAATAAATATTGCGAAAACGGCAAAATTTTGAGCTTTGAGTAACCGCATGGGCGTTGAGTAAACGGTGAAAGTTACTCAAGAATCATGTATTACAAAATTGTTCCCCTCTAAAAGTTGTAAATAAAAGTCCGCGACAGCATATGGCTAGCTTTTAAGGTTAACACACTTACCGCCAGTTTCTGAAAGGCTTGTCAAAATTTCGTTCATATAACACGCATATTAACGTGAAAGTTCTATGA
>DWJN01006899.1:0-10346 GCA_018248895.1 Carystus phorcus | reverse complement strand
CATGAGGCGACTCGACGCGATAGAATGCGACACAATACGACCATATTACCAACACAGTATGGTTTAAGGCGACAACGTAGGACATGAATGCATGTAACGACTATTTGATATTTTCGCGTCGGGTCGAATCGCGTGACGTCGCGTCGCATTGTCGCGTTTGTCGTTCACCTAGGACGACGGTTAAGCTATCAAAACTTAAAAAAAAACGTGCTTTAAAATCGTAACTTTATTTTATATTCTATGTACATAGTTGTAGGGTAAACTCTCCACTTGTTCCGACAAACTTTCTTCATATTGACGTTAATGTGGTATGAAAGTAAACAGAACTTGGCTGTTCAACTCCGTGCAGTGCAGAGTAGATGGCAGAACTTTTACCTGTGTTTACTATACCATCATTCTCATGAATTATTACACACTAAAAACTTAAAAATAGAGGGTGATAATTAAATATATCAACCAGAACTCAAGTTAAAAAAAATCTTTTGGGAATGGTCCTGTACTACATAATATATGTATAAATATGGTATTATCATTATATGATTATATACCTAAAAGAGAATATTTTTTTTTTATTTTTTTTTTTACTTTATTCAGGTTTTAAAAAATTAATTTGTGTAGACCAAACGTAGCGCTGAACCTCTACGTATCATGACATTTGCTTTTTCTATTGGGACTTAATGTTTGTTTTAGTTTTTGTACACACTTTCGACTTTTGTGTAAAAAAATGTATACTCACTTCACGCGCTATTTTGTCATTTAGTCTGTACTGTGAAAAAATTGCTAACATTTTGTAAACGTCACGCCGATAGGTTACTAAGATTAATTACATAGGAATGGTAATTTTAAATCAATAATAATATCAATGTAATAATATTTTGCAATTATTTCTATACAATATTTAAACCAACGACTAATAAATCTTTTTATAAAAAATGTTATAGACTTAAAAAAAATTAAGTTAATTATTTGTCTTATCTACTTTCATGAGAATGTTGCATAAATTTATAAGATTTCTTTTCATATATTTGTTTTATAGTAACCTCAAATATTATAGGACACTTTTTTACTGGGTCGGAAACACATTAGACACATTTATGAATGTGAAAACTCGTCATTAAATGGATATTGGTTTATTTAATAAAAAGTTATTTAATTAAAATAATAAGTAAATAAGTTTATCGTATTTTTTAAGTCGTTATGAAAGCTTATTCGACATAAAAAGCAATTAAATTTAATAAGGATATAATAACGCCAAAGAATCGGATTATGTAAAAAGTACTTAGAGATGTTATAAGATTAATTTTAAAAACGGTATAAATATAACTCGTTACAAAAATATTAGTTATATATTTTTATGCGCTATTAATGTTAATCCGCTAATTTATAAAATAATGCAGGAAAAAACTTGTGAAATATCCTGTATTCATTTTTTTTACCTATAAATTAATTTCCACACAGCGATAAATTTAATGTTTAAAAAAGGAACAAAATATTTGAGGTTTCTATATTCAATATGTTGATACTTCATTATATATCTGATTTTAAAATTTCACTATAAAACATTAAACTAAAGACAAGGGTGTAAAACGAACTGACGTAATTAATTACTTAAATAAAAGTTATAATTATAATCTTAAATTATAGTGAAACTAAATTAAATTGTATTTGTGGAGTGTAGAATAGACTTCATCTTTTGTATGAATTTTGATTAAGCGTGGATGTGTAGTTACAAATAGCGTATAACTGTATAATTCTCATGATAAAAATATGTGAAAAAAATGACCTTATAGTATATATAAACGTAATTAAATTCCTTAAAGAATTTATCCTATTCGGCCACATTGCCAAATGCTTAAAATAATAAAAAAATAGAAGTAAAAACTTTTTAAAAACAACCTTTTATTTAAATGCTCTAAAAATAATAATATTAACTTTTCCTTTAAAACTGTACTATCCACATATAACATCACAACACAATTTATATATCAAATTGTGTAAAAAAATTGTAATTGTTTTTTCTTAGTCTCATTAGTAATAATTTCTTGCAACTACTGTAGCGTTTGTTTCTATTTAGTAGATACTTTGTATTGTCTCACGTAAACTGACAGAGGGTAACTGGCAGGGAGGTAGCTGTCAACCGTCAGTCGAGTAGAGGACTCAGTACGGGTAAGACGTGCGCTCGCGCTTGTGTTGTGTATTAGAAAGCCAGTGATACAAGTTCAGCCATAGGTTCTTCTTTGGAGAATAACATACACGGGTCACACTTTAGTCACTTTTTAGTTATTTCATCATATAAAAATATTTTTGTCAATATATTTTCATGTAATAAATGAAAAAATATATTTCTGTACATTTTTTAAAATTGCAATATAAAAATTCTTGAATTGGCAATGTGGTTGTGAATGCTCAAAATTCAGTTATGATTACAGTTGCTTTAAAAGTTATAACAAATTCCTATAAAACTATAAATACACGTAGAGTCCTTAATGATTTATGTATTTAAAGGTGTATTACTAAACTCGTGGAAAACATCACGATAATCATTAAGAGAAAGTATGCAGAAATAAATATAAAAGCATCATAAAATTTTGTAAAAAGTTTTGTTACTTTTGTAAAAACGTCCCCAGTAACAAATGAAAATAGCTATTGTAGACAAATAACCATGATGATTTGAGGTGATCAAATCAATCGTTATAAATAAATAAATACAAAGAGATTTTGGGAAGTTACAATTTTATTTAATGCTAAATATATCTAATGTAAGAAAATGTACGTGAAACTTTATCTGGGTATTTAGAAATACCAAAGTACATTTTAAAATATATTATTAAACATCAGCAATTCTAAGCCATTGTTATTTTATTTACGACATGATATTAATAACAATCCCTAAATGACATCATTTAAAAACAAATTCATGTTTCCGGAAATATTCGTCTTCGTTGTATTGCTGAAATTGTAATTCGAATTAATAAGCTTTTGTTTGATGAGCTCATCGTAAATTAAGTTGATTAAAATTTAACTTGAACTCTGAACGAACTAGAAATTTACCTCAAATTATGACCGTTGTATTTGATATTATATACAGGTAATATACATATATCTATTCAATGTAACCACTCAACTTAACTAGGCGCATGGAAGATAGTTTCCTATAAATTTTGAAAAACTTAACATGAAGTATTAGGCTTTTCAATTATTTTATGTAAGTCGTGATATTTTTCATGATTATCAAGATTAAGAAGAAAATGTTAGGTTTTGTCTGGTAAATGGATATTCAATTTTGTTAGCAGGAAATTAAAAAATACTGTTGTTGAATGATGTAAAGAACGAGACATTTTTCAAGCGTTTTCTTTCTAATTTCTTCTTTTTATTGCATCGAAGAATAGTTACAAGAAAAAAATGAGCTCAAACGAAATATAATTCCTATCAGTTTCAGTTTAAATACGCCACAAGTTTGTAATGTCTAAACTATGTATGGTGGTACGAAATAATAATTATTGTGAAACAAATTATGATGAATGCGATTGAAATACAAAATCACATTTTTTATATTAAACAAGTGAATACTTGACAACCTCACGTGATTGTGAAAAAGTCTATATAAGTTATATGATTTTGTAATTAACTTTCTATTACATCGATATTACACGTACATATTTTATTATTAATTTAAATCGTTTGAAAATTCTCGTCGTTACAAATTGATCTCTTGATCATATGCAGTCTCACAGATACCATAATGTTTTACATTGTAAAAATTAAACAGAATTTTGAATTCTAACTACGTTTGTATTGTATACTAGATAAAAGAAATGAAGTGATTTAATTTAAAACAATTTTCATGCGATAAGGTTTTATTTGTGAACAAATTAATGATGTTTTAAGTTTCGAAAGGCTTAAGATGTTCGTTCATTTAATGACAAATTGAGTTTCTAACCAGTTTTAAGCACAGAAGTAAATGAAAACGTGTCAAAATTAGTGAAGTATTTTAGCGCAAAAATCACATAATGACTTAGATACAAAAACGTCCCTGCATTATCCGATTCTATTTGAAGTAACGTTATAGTTTTATAATAATCTTATAACTATAGTATATTCTATAGATAAATTAATTTTCTATAAATAATATTACGCTCTACAACCCTTCAATAGTGATGTAGTGTTAATGTTGCATGCCATTGATGTGAGTGACCGACAGGCCACATATAGTTACCGAGTGCCAAATTTATGGCAAAACTTTTAATGTATAAGATGTATAACATAGTTTTATTAATATCAATGTACAAGTAAATCATGATATATTAAATTTAATATTAAATAAATGTGTTTTGTAAGTTATTTTAAAGATTATTCCATGTTTTTGTATAACTAAAGACAATAAAAATTTAAATAAACTTTGTTTGATTTCAAGATCTATGTAAGTATTTGTTTTTATTAATAATGTGTATAATTTGATGGATGGATGAATGTACAAGTATTCAATTAATATTGAGGATATAGCATCAAGTCCCTCATTGATGCTGAACTTTTTATTAACAGTTTTATTAACGTCACTTCTGTCGCCTTCAACCCATTAATGGCCCACTACTGAACACGGGTCTCTCCTCATCACTGAGGAGGTCTAGAGCATGAAGCGCTCATAGCTCGGCAGCTCGCGTCGATTCTATACGATCGACAGAGTTAAGCAACTACGCGCGCGGTCGATACCTGGATGGATGACCGCTAGTGGTAAAAATCTCTTGAGCCTTTCCGTGCTTTGGAGGGCACGTTGGCCACTCGTCCACCAATCCGCATTGAAGCAGCGTGGTTTCAGTATGCTCTAAACCTTGTCAGTGTTGAGGAGAGACCCGTGCTCAGTAGTCGGCCATTAATGGGTTGAAGGCAAAACACCTTTTCACTATTATAGTTAAACTCAAACACTAAATCTCAGTTGCAAAACGCGGTGATATTTACGAGGCAACTTGTGCGGTCGAAACTTTCGAGTTGAGAGGAATACGCTGGCTTTGGTTATATCTATAGCTATTATATGTATAGCTACGTAGAGTGGGCATGTGAATCGAGTGTTTTGTTTTCAAGTTTTATTGAATCACAAATGATACATTCATATGCTTAAATTTAAACATACAAGTGAAAAACTTTTTAAAATTTTGTCATTTAAAGTGCAAATTAATTAAAAACTTTTAAAAACATTTGTTATGTTAGTTACAAGTTATACAAATAACTCATTTCATATTAGTTATAGGAGATAACGAGGGACATTTCGCACTCTATTAAATTCACGTAACCTACAGCTTACAGAATTTATTTATTTATGAGTTCACCAACGCTTATTGCAGTCAATAGTTTGCTGAAATTTACATTCTGATTCGTAAACAATGAAAGCTCAACCACTTAAAGTTAAACCATATTTAAGGATAAAACTGACAAAAAAAGGTAAATAGTACAAAACAGAACATTAACTTGTGAATTATACATCATATGTATCTTACAATATTACTCTTAAATGTAACAAATTACAAAACTCATACAGTTTATGTCGATAACGATATCCGTGGATGCACTACACTTATTATAAATAGGCATTCTCGAAATATTGGCGCCTAATAAATTTCGACGTTGAGGCGGTACAAAAACCTGAACGGGTAAGGCTTTCTTAGTGGTTCTCTAAAGGAAAGTTTAGATAGAAGTTCCGCCAGTATAAAATTGACTAGTTTGTAAAAACATTGTGAAATATGCTCTGCCGCAGTAAAAGGAGGGATGGAAGTCTGCTGTGATATAGAGCGTCCCTCTGCGTAGGCAGGGCAACCAAATTTTTGTTTTGATACGCATATCTCAAGCACTTAATGCACATTTTATTGTCCTTTACATCGTGCAATTTAAATGAATATCTTAGGAGTTATTGTGAATTTAAAACTCACGCGACAAACAAATTCAAGCGATCCCGAATTGATATGACACACTTGATGCAAAAATGAATTATCTTTATTTACATAAAGTAAAATACATACCGAAGGCGAGGACGTTGGCTAGCTACAGATAACACCACACACTTATAACCCCACATTAGGTTACCCCGTGTCGCGGGTGCCATGGATAACATAGAACGACAATTACAAACACACACAGACCGAGAACAGATAACTAAACTCGATAAAATGAATTTTATTTTATTTTTAAATTTATTACGTAAAATTTGAAAAGGGCTCCTGTGGTGCAGTCGTCGTACCACTTCGTTGTTCGAGACTGGCGATGCCCCGTGACGTAGAAATTTGAATGATGAGTTTAGATATCTGTTAACGATTTGTCTTTGAGTATTGTTCATATCTATGAGTGTGTTGTATTATAAAAGAAAAATAAAAAAATGTTTTTATATAAGGCCTTTTAGCATGAAAATTTAGAGTTAAATCAATAGTGTTAATACTAATTATGTAAATTAAGCGCTCTGCTATTATTATGTAGTTTTTGGAGAATTTTGTTTCACCGATAGTTGTTAATTTTTTTAAACTTGTGTGGGGTGATTGTCGCCATGCCTAATCATCGTTCGAGGGGTCCTGAGTTCGATTTCCAGCGAAACAGACATTTGATTAAGGAATTTATTTGCGGTCTGGATATGTCTTTTTGTCTTTGTGTGTTATCCATGGCACCCACAGGGATACCTAATGTAAGGCTATGAGTGTGTATCGTTAGTTATTTTATTTATCTATTAACCAAGGTTTGTACTCACAGTTTACCTAAGTCATTCATCCAAATGTCAACGCTCTGTTACTTTTTGCAGTTACCATGCAAACTGCGTTCCAAGCTACATTCACTATATTAAAGATATAAATCTTGGTGACGTAGCGGGGATATTTACGATGTGTCTACCGAGAGCAATGTACCCTACTATATTAAAGTACGGATATAAAATGTTTGTAGACTGTTATTTTTAAGCTCACTCCCTTTATTATTGAAGTTTTTTTGTAAGTTGAAGGTGAACAAATTTAAACTCATTGTCACTTATAACGCAAGAATAACCGACGGTTTCCGAAAGGTTGATCAACGAAAAATTTACTAATAAACTGTCAAATCTATTGTCAAACGTCAATTGTATTATTTATTTGATTTCAATAATTGATCAGTTAAGAGTTGTCAAATTTTACTCCAAATTGTATGTGAAATGCGATTTTGTTTTCTGATTTATTATTGTCTAATCAACGTTTCAGAAACAAGAACCGATCTAACATAGCTTCTAACTTAACATGCGTGTCAAAAACCTGTGGAAAGTCCTTATTTGTAAAAGTATTTATGTCAAAGTAAGTATTTATTTACTCGTATATTGAACACTTGAAAATGCATGTATCTTTTGCGATAAATTCTTAGATTATCATGTACGGACATACATATTTTTATATGAATCTATACTTAATAATATGAAGCGGAAGAGTTTGTTTGTTTGATTGATTGATTCATTGTTTGAACGCGTTAATCTCAGGAACTACTGAGCCGATTTTAAAAATGCTTTAAGTGTAAGATAGACCATGTATGGAGGAAAACTATAGGCCATATAACATTACGCTAAGATGAATAGGAGAGGAGCAGCTATAAAAATTATTGCGAAAACGGCAAAATTTAGAGCTTTCCTTGCATGCGTTAAGTAAACGGTGAAAGTTACTCAAAAATCGTGTAGCACAATATTGTTCCCCTCCAAAAGTTCTATATAAAAATCCGCGACAGCATATGTCTAGCTTTTAAGGTTAACCCACTATAATCAGTTTTATGGTTATAAAAATAGTTTTAGGCAAAATAACGTTTGCTGGGGTCAGCTAGTAGCAGATAAACGGGCAGACAAGTCACGTGATAGTAGGTGTTTATCGCTACCCATGGACATTAACGATAGATTATGTATTGGACATGAAATATTATTAAGTAGCGTTCCTACCTACCTTGGTTGAATTGGATAAACAAAAATTTCAAATAACTGTACCTTTGTTATAATATATGGAGAATGCCATAAGGCATTAAGTCCGCCCATTGTGATTTTTTTAGGGTTACAATAAAGAATAAATAAAGAAATAAAGAAATTTAAATTGGATTAAGAAACATTTCAATATATGAACATTATTAACCAATTTTATAATGATATGTCCATCGCTAAAACAAAACGAATAAACCTACTTTTGATAAAACATACATCTTTATGTACTTACAGTCATATAAAAACTTTTACATAGTTTTTGTACATTTATAACCCCGAACTAAAATTATCTGTGTGTCGAGTTACATAATACATGTAACAAATCACTAACAGACATGAATTAAAAAAAAGTCTGTCACTTATTGTATATTGAAGCCTTCTTAGCCCGGCGGGTCGCGTCGATCTTATACGATCGTCAGAGTTAAGCAACTGCGGGCGGTCGGTACATGGTAGTAGTAAACATTTCTTGAGCGTTTCCGTGCTTCGGAGGGCACGTTAAGCTATGGGTCCCGGTTGTTATCGTAAATAACAATCGTCAAGCCATTTCGGAGGTCTTCGGGTGGCTTTAAAACTTCCGTCACTTGGGTTAGCCAATAACCCAATCCCCCCCCCCACAAATCCGCACTGGATCAGCGTGATAGTATGCTCTAAACCTCCTCGGTGATGGGGGGGAGACCCATATTCAGTCGGGGCCATTAATTGGTTTAAGGCACATAAACATCTGCCTGGAACTGAACCCGGGATTCCTCGCTTTACAGACCGGTTTAGTACTAACGAGATCACATACAAATAGAGTGTAATTTTGCATGAAGTAAACTATGAACGATTCTGTAAATTCAAATGAACTGCAAATCAAATGAAACAAAAAGAAAATTAAGCATGATAAGAAGCAATGAGAAGTGAATAAATTAAAAACCAAGGCGACTCCAACGCGGTGAAGTACTAAGCCGTTTACACGATTTGTTAAATAAAAAAGCGCTTTAAATACTTCATTGTAAGATCAATTCGGGAGGAAAATAATTTGAGAGCGTTCACCTAAATGGCGGTGAACGAGCGCCCTCTAGCGGCCCCACTTACCTCGGAGTGCTCGAAGCGAAACGTTCAAATACTATAGAATAGTGAATACTATAAAATAGTGTCTCTATTTCAGGAGTATTTTTCGTGAACGTCAAAGTCGTAAGTACTATTAGATTTTAAAGTAACTGCAGAATAGTTTAGGCATTTGTTATGTAGCGTTCTGTTCTAGAATTTTGTTTAGGTGGTCTAATTTGATATTTGAAGTGTCTGTAAAAAGAAGTTAGATTAAAAAACAAACAAGATGCATTCTTTAATTTTATACCACGAATGAGCAAATTAATTACATGAGATATAAGCACCGTTACTGTTTTAATAACAAGTTTTATTCTGCAAAATAATAAATCTATCGGAACAAATTGTGAACTAAACATTGACAAATCCACCAACACACAAAACATTACATCAAAATCGATTCAATAGTTTAAGAAGATTTCAAAGAATAACACGGGTAGAAAAATTATATGTCTGAAGATATACATTTATTTAACTTGAAACATTCAGTGAAGTGAAGAAGACCTTTTATAAAATGGATTACGGTCGAATTTAGACTGCAATATGAGTCTCTAGTAATATATTGTTTGCTTGATTAACAAATATATTACAGTTTATTGTCAGAAAATACTTAATTTACGATATTCCTTAAACAGAAAATATATCTAATGCTTAAATTTGGTAGGTAAATAACACAAATATTGGCAGTCTTGTAAAGATCTAATGAATCCTCAAATCCAATTTATTATATTCTTCTTTATTATAGAATTGTAATCTGTGCTGATTTCTTGGAGGGGGATGGGGGGTTGATAAGTGCGGGGGTGGTTTAATTGCTTCTTCAATTAACGGGAACGATCGCATCCGCGAATAATGGACTGGCCACAGATGCGGGACGTAGAGACGCCAATGCTAATACGATTTTAATGGCTACCATCCAGGGTATCTCTGGTCTATTAAGAATCTGCAACATCACGACTTGTACAAGTTAGATCGATTGTGGACGAGTGGCTAAAGTTTTTCTATTCAAAACAGAATGATTCATCTGTAATTGGAAGTTTCTAAGATTTCTATATTTTTTTGGGGCATTGGGAATATCTATGGTATAATTTCCATTGTCGGTGATGCCCACTTATTATCGTCGCTCATCTGTTGTCGTTTACTTCAAAACAATAACGCAAACGTTGTTTTGGCATATTTATTATTTTAAAGCAATTTTATGATAACCATGAAAATGGTTATAGTAGATTAACCTTAAAAGCTAGACATATGCTGTCGCGGACTTTTATTTAGAACTTTTAGAGGGGAACAATTTTGTAATACA
>DWJN01006898.1:0-10346 GCA_018248895.1 Carystus phorcus | reverse complement strand
CAAGTGCGTTCATAATTTATTGTGCGGCCGAGCCCTTTGTGCCGAACAACTTGGTATCGCTGACGATACCTTAATTAAAACAGATTATTTACTAGAAGTCCTTTAACTAAATTAAGATAAATAAAGTCATTCACCCGCAATAGACTTTAGATGTAAATATGCATGTCAGTTTCACTAACAATCTTACTTATCTTTATATTTATCCGCATCTGAATTGCTATTCGTTTTTATCAGACGCTCAATATTAAGAAGTTTCTCAATAACATAATGTAGCCTAAATGCTCACCCGAACTACAATATAAAAATTGAAAATTTGATCTGTTTAGTGGTCAAGCTTAAAAACCGGTACTTTCTTTCTTTTCTGTCTCAGACCTTGGACGGTAAATGATCGGTGACATGATGTCTGAGAGCAACGGTGACCACTTAGTATCAGACATCTCGTCGGCTCGGTTGTAGCTCGGTCTACTTACAAAAAAAATCTGAACTAAACAAGTTCTACATAATACCATTTTATAAATCTAAACTTGGACGCTTAATAAATCTATGTCAAGGGATATTACATTTTTCACAACTTTGTAGGGAGTAATAGATAATAAATCAATTTAAAGTATGCCAAACATTACCATTAATCTTGATATTATCTTCAAAAACCTTTGAACAGATTTCTGCTTATCATGTTTCTTTCAATTGGCCTAATGATTATTCAATTTCATATTATAGCATTAATAAGTAGCATTTAGCTACTTGTTATTAAAATTATTTCTAATTTAAATTAATGTTATAAACATAATAACATGAGAAGCTAAAATAATAAATATTTTAAATACAAATTATAATAATAAATAACGCTACGTACCTATAGCCTCACACTATGATTCCTTATGTCATGGGTGGCACGAACAACACACAAAGACAAGAACATACACACAATGAACACGTGACACGTGAACAATAATTTATAGCCTTAGCTCAGCTCAGCACAGATCTCAGCCACGCCGGGAATCGAAACCGCGACCCTTAGAACGCCGTTCTGAGATACTGACCATGGCGCCCCGCAGGACGTCAAATATAACAACAACTTAATCTTCAACTCCACTTACAATCACAATGGATTGAACTCGAGCATTAACTAATATAAAATAGACAAAACAAGAACTTACGCATTCAGTTTATTTAACATAAACCAACTGTGTTTCAACTTGTGTGATCCCAGAAATTCCAAAAAGTACCAAATCTGCAGAGTGAATTTAATGCAAATAATTGAAATTTTAGAAACAATGCCCACCGTCATTTGTTCGTCAGGAGTTTATCGCTGTGAAACAACAATAAAAGAAAGTTTCTATTTGCCCGAAGATCCATTCGAATCCTCTCGATACGTGATCTAATCAAGAGAGGGTCCCTTGAATGTAGTTAATTAGGCAAATACAAAGTTTCGAACTCTGTTCGGCCTGGACCTGCCGGCAATAAATTTGTTTGTTCGTGAATACTGTAAATTTTAGTCAATTATTGAAGGAGACTTATTCGATTTGCCTTTGACAATAGTTCAAGATTACGAAGTGAAACTCTAGAGATTGCCGAAGGATCTGCGACGTATTGAATTACAAATACTTTGGAATATAACTTTGAACAAAAGACACTGTTCATGCAGGGTGTCGCGAGCAAACCTTAGATTAATTCTGTCAAGTTAAAGTGAAAAGTTAAGCACCAATAGGTAACGATAGAACGTAGTTTCTTTGGCTGTATAATAAGAATCTTTTAACAAAAAAGTAAAACCGCTTTCAAAAAGAATAAAATCATTTGTTGAGCAAAACTGTTTGGAACTAGGTGCCAGTTTCTTTAATTGAACTGAGTACTTCCTCAACAGTTTCCCTCATCAAATTATTTTATTCTTTTTATAGGCGGGTTTACTTATTTGTTAAAAGATTTTTATTTCTAGCTTTTTGGTAGTTCCTTCCGTTATACAGGCATGATGTCATATTATAAAATAGTACAAACAATGCACAAATGATTGCCGTAAGACATCTGCAAATTTTGAAGAGTTCCGTTGTCTATCACCAAAACTGATGATCACATCTTTACCAAAATCACAAATTCTAGTGACGCCAACTATTGGCAATGATCGGCAGCCGCGTTTTCCATTATCTGTAATACGAACATAGTATTTAGTTGAAATTGTACATGTGGCTAAGCTGGTAGTATATTTTCGTGGCATTTTTTATACGTTGCGACATCTATGCAAGTGCGTATACGACTACGCCATCCCTCGAAGCTGAATAAACGGTAATTTAAAATGGTCCTTACAATGCGATTAAATCAGTTTTAAAACAGCAGCGAATGTGATTCTTTATTACCACTTTATTCATCTCTTATTTGCACGACGTCTACATATTTTTAATGTATGTAGCTGACAAATGAACAGACGGACCATGTGATGGGAACTTGTCACCGTCGCCTATGGACATCAGCAACATCGAAGATATGTGACGCGTTGTCACCGAAGAACGAAGATAAAGAATGAACTGGCTCTCAAGCTAACCCGAAATGCAACCAATTGTTTGGTGGTTAACTCAAGCTAAAGGTTGGTATCAACCAACCTTGGCTATTAAGCCATGCGGGTAAATTAAGTAATATTAACGACTGAATAATATATTGTTGATATACATGACACGAAGCCCCGATATCAACAAGCGGACCTGGTTTTGTCGTCTCTTACGACTACCTGGTTTGTCGGTATGGCATTGGGATCAGTATTTTATTCAAAACGTGAATCATTTCAGTCACTGTAACTTAAAACTGATTTTTGTCATATTAATTTTTATGTTTAAACAAGAAGTAAACATCTATTATAGAACATGAACACACAAGAGCTAATATTCGATAGTTAAACAGTGATAAATTTCCCGACAGCACGTTGTGCCGCCGCGTCGCTAATCATACTTGATTATATGCGCAGACAGGTTCTAAACAAATTTAATTACATAATTACAGCGTATATAAGATGTGTGTAAACTAACAAGTACGTTGTAGGTCGGGTCTCCAACTAAATGCATTAAATTTAGTTTGCTAGTGCAAGTTAGTTTTAAAATATATTCATAGTGCAGACAGGTATTTGGCTTTGTCTGGCGTAGTTCAGCAAACGTGAGAGACATTCGTAGTACCTATTGTATTAAGTCAGCACACTGTTGAAATAAAGCACACGACATGACTGTTTTTTAAATCAGCCACAGTAATAAACGCGATACGGTTTTGGAAAAGTGTTCAGTGTAACATAAATCGCTAACGTTTCTTAGAAATGTATATTGATTTTTAAATTTTTATCTCGAAGAATTTTATCATGTTCATTTAACATACATTTTTAACTCCAAATCGAAAATTACATTAGCACGAAATACCGTTTGTACAAAGATTGTATTAAATATTTCTATTTAACATAAATCTTTTACAAAATAAAATTAATTGATTCTAACTATGATGATTGCACTAAATTCTTCAGGTTGGGAAAACATCAATGAAGGCACATTGTTCATTCAAATGGGAAAATTCAAAATCACTTTAAAAAATGTCATCCATTGGAAGTCGAAGAATAACACCAATGCAAAGATCTGAAAGTAGGCCTAATACTTTGCGGGCAGAACAGTACCAATGTTCCAGGAAATGGCGACAGGCCAAATGGTGTGGAAGTTTGTTAACCTGAAAATTCACTAGCAGCTATTTCTATAGTCAGCTAGCTATAGTCAGTGCAAATACGCAGTTTGATATAAAGATAGTTGCAAATATCGTTAGTCATATGCTCTGTTGTCATGAGAAACAAGAACATGGTACATTTTTTTAAATAATCACGTAACGCTACAATCGTTTTACAAATTGACCAATACATGGAGGACTAAAAACTTCCAATTAAGGTTACTGATGGACAAAGCCCTGTGTTTTGTGAATACTGAACACGAAATATAATTGGTTTGGATAGCATAAACTACTGTATGGAATAAAACACATTAATAATTACATACGGCTGAATCTTTCTGAATAATTATTCTCTTGTTTAGAGAAACTTTTTCAATGACGAATGGATTAAAAAGAAAATGCTTTTCTTCCAATAAAACTCATTAAAAATAAGTAATGAAGAGTCCTTGCTTGCTATGCTAGAGTGAGCATATTACATACGCCTTTTTTTCTTTGGAGAAAGCAGAGACCATTTCCTTCCACTTGCTACAATGCTGATATACCTCTCCTTTAAAATTACTTCTGTTTATGTTAGGTCTGCATGATTTGTTCAAAGAGCTAATAACAAAATTGTCGTTTAGTAATGGTTAATACTGAAAGTATAAAGAAGAAAATAATCTCTAATATTTTCAACTCGAAAGTTAAATTGCGAAGAAGCGAAGGCGAACTACTTCTGTACCGCTGCAGTCGCACCGCCCGCATATAATTTCAATGATTACGCCTTCAGCGAGAATTCTTATTTAAAAGTGGGTTCTTTATTACAAAAATATAAGAATTCGCTTCTTTTAATAAAACCAATGTAGATATGGTTTCTTCTAATTAACACTCCTCGTGATAAAAGAGGCTTAGATCATACTCGATACACTGTTCCAATGCTATTTTTATAGAAGTTAAGGCCAAGGTTTCGAAGTTTAATATCAGTCTACGACCTTATTTGATTTCAGTTCGTTACAGATAGACCTTACTTAAATTCCGTATACGGAAATACTTAAGTGGAAAAGTGGTGCACGGAACTATAGAATATAAACAATGGTATATGTATGTTCCGAGTAATATTCTACCTGTTACTATTCCCATGTGCATCTGGGATACAACATGGCGAAGACAAAATTTCAACAAGCATTCGTTAACGTCTAAATGACAGCGCCTGGCGGTAGTCGCTTCGTTGTCGGTGCGATATCGATGCTGGCGTCGCAGTTAATCTGGATAACATCAACACTTTAAAATACTCCACAATACCAACGCTGAAATGAAATAAAACGAATTCTCACTCGAACTTGAATTTTATAAACACTTTTCGGAAGTCAAATTACGCCAGCTCTCTTCAACAATAGTAAATAATCCTTAGCTTTGAGTAATTGATCCACCACGATTTACATAGGTATATGTATGTATCTCAGTCACCAGTATCTAGGTACTCACAGCCGGGTAATACTCGTGTATCTGTTAGCGCCACATAGGCATTAATTTTAAATCTACCCTCATTTCACTTAAGAATTTGTTGTCAGTATTCCGCCGCGTTTTAACCACTTCAAATCTGACTATCGAACATATGACATGCTCTCTGAGGCCGTGCCGCGTCGCTGGCCTTCCACCACCCTAAACACTTCTTATACAGTTCTATAAACAGCGCTTACCGCTAAGTCAAAGATCGTGTGTGTGTGCTGGACTCGGTCTGGACAAAACCACAAGCAGGATAAAGTAAGTCGCCTAGAATAACCATCATCATGACAACATCGCACTTGCAGGTAAGTCTAAGCTAGTTTATTATATACAATACGTGTGTAATCTTTACTATATAATGAAAGATGTGATTTATTGAAAATTTATTTGCCCTTAATAATCTTTAATACACAACAAATCAATAGCTATAGATAAACTTAATAGATGTAACACGAAACAAAATTACAACTTGTACTTTACTAACATCTGTTATCGGCTTTCAATATCAGTCATCATACTACACGAAACTTCCATTTAATAAAAAAAAAAAGTAATCGCTAAAGTAAGAACTATTAATGCTACTTTTCAATATTCTAGACTTGGGTGCGCTGAAACGTGCACCGCTTTTATGAAGCAAAGAGTCATGTAATATTTTTAATGGTGTTATTACTTCAGATCAACCCAAATTTAAAATGATTTCGTCGACAGAACAAGTTGTACCAAAACTGACTAATACCATATTTTTTAAAAATATCACTGATTTTATAAAAATATTTTTATAAGAAAATTAGGATTTGGTCAGTGTGGCCTGATCTTCTCACTGCGCAGTTAATTAATGCGTGACTTTTGAATTGAAATATTTAAGACGGCATATTTAATTGAAGTCAATTTCTTCTTGTGCCTATTGACAAAGCGATTATGTTACCTTTTATGTCACTCTAATTGACCAGCATAGAATTGACCTAAAGCCACCACTAGTGTAGTTAGCCAATGTCATCAAACTATAAACAAAAACGTAAATAAAAAATGCAACATACATGTGTAAATTATATTGACATAACCAAAATACACAGGTATCACGTAGGCGACATTCGGATGAAAACGTATTCGGGTAGACTTTCAAAAGCTACAAAAACCAAATTCCTTTGTTGTACAAAGAAGGAGAGCAAAAAAACGTTCCCTCAACTTTTAAGTAAGAGAAAATCGAGCGAACTGTTGCTAGAATTTTCACCGGGAATTAGTAGGCAGAGAAACATATATACGTAGGCAGCTGTGTATATAGATACTTCTTTGTCTTGCTTCCGCATTTAGATTACCTACCCCACGGTTGCTAAGGCAAAAATATACTGTCAAATTATCCAGAACAAAAACGGACCTTCTTTGACACAATTTTTGGTTGTAAATGCCAATTTGAGATACAATTCTTGTGAATTTGTAATTTGAGAGTTGAATTAATATTGAATAAAGGTAGGTACGTTAGAACCGTTTCGCATTTTGTACATTATTTGGAATTGCTATTCAAACTGGGTAATTCGATAAGTTTGCGTTGAGATGAAGCTCATGTCACAATCGGCTTAAATCTCGGAAGACGCTCAAACTCGCCCTTATTATAACCGAAGCGAGTTATGCCGCAATCTCAATGCAATAAACATTGAGCTAGACGGCACGCGGCACGTGCCAACGACGACTTGCCTTTCTATGCCTGAGGAATCACGGACATTAAGTTTCTAGAAGGTTCTCACTGTTGTATGTTTGTGTTTAAAGGCAATTCAAGACTGTAGATAGATCCATATTTTCTTCAGTCCAAGCCAGCATTTCCGTGTCGAATGATAGTCGAAGCTAAAGTAGTCTGTCTTGTTGGAGGTTGTTGGCCTTTGCACCATGCAGTTTGATCCCGATGGAGTGGTAGGATATTTTATCAGCTGGACTGTTACCACTCTAGCCTCTTCCTAGAATCTACAGTGAATTTTTAATATTCTTGTTTCGCATTATCGAAAAGCCAGTAATAACGGATCTCCCCAATCAGTTTATGTTGGCTTGACATCTATTATTCTTTTGGCGTAGTGATGTCCATGGTCTGTTGAGTTGCCTTATAAAATTCTTGTGTGTATTTAGGTATACACATAAACAAATAAGTAATAGTTTTTTGTCGTATATATTGATAGTATTTACATATAATATTAACGCTTGTCAAATATGATTTGTTAACAATAACTGCTGACAAAACGTGATCTGTTCGTCAACAACTTTCTGTATTAGATGCATGAACCTGCATGGACTGAACTACATGGACCCTAACATGGACTAAACAATTTTCACTGTTGACACCAATGTGTGACTGTTTTCAATGTTGACACCATCCCTAATGCAATATGCATGCAAATTCCTTATTACTTGTTCAGTTCACTTCCGTAGTTGGTTTACGATTGAACGTCTCTGTATAATTCCTTTGATATTTCGTGAGCCTTAATACTACGAGTAGAACATTGTTGCTGTATAGTCCGACCACCTCCTCACTACTTACGTTATCTTAATTTACCCCAACGGTACCCAGATGGTACTATTTTTTTATTTATCCACGAATGTCAATTATTTGCTTGTGTATCTTTCTGCCAAACGTCACAAAGTATTTCTCACATAAGGCTAACTTTCACCCTATATCACATCTGCACGAAAAATTTTAGTAAATGACTCGCAATTAACAAATTAATCATTCCAGTCGATCATTTATCTTATTCAACATTCAAGTAATAAGGATCACAATGTAAATTAACTTCCTTTTTTATGTTCGTGCAGTCACACGATATAATTGATCACTTTAAAAACGGCATCTACACCAAAGCAACATAGTAACTTAAGAGCTACTTCTTAAAATGTTTATTTTTTTATAATAAGCCATTGCCAGTCCAGCCGGCTAATGTACTACGCTATGTCGGATATCTTTTTTTTATGGATTTTATTATTTCTGATATGATCACGTATAATCACGTAAACGAGAAATACCGAGCGTAGGTCCCTCCACGACCCGCTAAGTAAAGTAAAGCACCACATCTCGGGTCCATATGTGATCACTGGCAACACACACTCGACGACGATGATCACCTGCTAGATGACTGATTAATCCATCTAGTAGTTTGGCAGATATTTAGATACAGACATTTTTGTTACGTATAACTAGCCTAGAAATAATTGGTTGTTAAGTTCTCAGCCTGAACACAACCAAACGTTTGGTGGCTGACTCATACAAGAAAGTGGATGTTAGATAGATGGGTTTCACGTAAAGATAACAGTACCAATAATATTATGACTGACTTCATAATAAAATTGATATTACAATCCTTATGCATCTTACCACCAAGCAAGCCGGCTTTTGGCGCGTCAATCGGCCGACATGCGGTTGCATTCAGTATTATAGGCCGCCACATTACAGCCAAATCAATAATCAGCAAGCCGATCAATCAATCAATCCCAATTAATGCTAATAACATTATCAGAATCTTATCAAAAATGTTTTTCTCATAAGTGCGCTCCAGAACTACTGAGAATTTTGATGGCTCTTTATTTAGGCGTAAAATACTTTAATAACGATATCTTTGTCGCTTCTAGTGTAACAATATTTCAATGGATGCAATATTGGAGAGGCTTCTATACCTTGTACAGGCCTCGGCGCCAACAAGGCACTGCATGACGTATTACGTTAGGCTATATCGCTTCACAATATGCAGCGAATGTGCAACATAATAATATTAGAAACCCGTTTATTGGGACGATTACTACGTTTAAGTTAACTTGATGTTACATTTTATAATTTTACTTTATCTTTTACATAATTCTCATATAAGTGTATATGTCAATAAACTCCTGAACGGTTGCACCGATTTAGATGATTTTTTTTTTGTGTGCGTTTAAATGGGATTCGAGGATGGTTTGATTCACAATTTAATTCAAGAAAAATGTATTTTTATTATGCAGTATAACGTCTGTCGGATCCGCTGTAATTAGCTACATAAAAACATAGCTGTAGTAAATTTTCTGAAGTTGCCATGAAAATAGAAAATTTCAAGGATTTTGTATTGACTTATGATTGACATAGTTCCTGTTTTGTGACTAGTAACTGTTACTTTACTTTCATATTAGACGTTAATATATTATAATACCAGTAATTTGTTTAGTTGTTAAGCGACTTTGGTACTATTAAGGTATTACTGGAATTCATTGGTACTCATAACCGACCTCATACGTAGATTATAATTCTAAGAAATTCACATGTATTCCTACATATGAACCTTAAAATAGAACGCGTTATCTGGTGAACTATTCCAGGAATGGATGTTGAGAGTATATCTAGAATCTTCCAGGGAGAGTCCGTTAGGAATTAGTACTATATTAAACATCGGTGCATTCACACGTATTTCCATAGCCATACACGTCAAATAATACCTAGAAAGTTTGATAAGTCCTTAAATAAATTACTGAACATTTCTTTCATCGATATATAATAAAGACATCAATAAACGTACTACGGATGATACGATTTTTTATAGAACTAACCGAAGAACAAGTAGACGCACCATATTGTGATCGTTTGTGGTCACTATCGCGTATGAACATAAGCAACAACAAAAGTATCTGATAAATCAACCAGAAAAAAATTGAAAAGAAAGAAAATAATTTCTTGATTGATTATTTCTTTCTTGATTATTTGACAATCTTAACATACTCGTAGTATAAAACAAAGTCGCTTTCTCTGTACCTATGTCCCTTTGTATGCTTAAATCTTTAAAACTACGCAACGGATTTTGATGCGGTTTTATTTAATAGATAGAGTGATTCAAGAGGAAGGTTTATATTTATGATACCATTAAATAGTGGAGAAATACTGTTATTTTGAGGTTTTTAAAGTGATGTCGTTAATTAACATTTTTTTCCGCTTACATTGCAAACGCAGGCTGAACCCTACGAGATTTATTAAAATAATGTACTAATTATTTGTACACATTGGAAAGGTCTACAGAAAACTCCGCGATGGTATATGTCTATCTCTTATGGATATATCCCACAATAACATCTTTTTGTCATTTACTTTTTACGACAAATAATGGGTAATTTTCGAAGCGATTTTAACCAATACAGCATTAATTCTTATCCAATTTTATAGCTTAATGTTGATTTAATATAGA
>DWJN01006897.1:0-10347 GCA_018248895.1 Carystus phorcus | reverse complement strand
CCGAGCGGGATCAGCCCTCTCCCGATCCCGCTCGGCGGTCTGCTACATAACCATTACGTCTTCACAGAAGGAGACCACTGCCTTCCACGTTTCGTAGAAAACCTAATGATAGATATATTTTGGCCTGGCCGTATTTAAGCTGCTTGGATTAAAATTTCTAATGGAGTGGAAATCAATTAATATTTCACGAGTCCAAGAACCTAGTCGACTCGGTTATTTGGAAAACTTGTGTGGGGACACCATTTTTGTGAAATGGGACTAGTGAATGGGCTATGGAAAACTATTGACACCTGCCGTTCAGACGGTAAAGCAACGGAAAAAGAGGCAGGTGGTGACTTACCGCTCACTAGATGGACTATGTAACTCGGCGCATGCCTATCAACCCAAGTGTCAGAAGTTTTTATGCCGCCCGAAGGTCTCCCACCAGAACCGACGACTTAACGTGCTCTGCAAGGAACAGAAACGCTCAAGAAATTTTTACCACTAGGGGTCATAAATCCAGGCACCGACCGCGCCCGCAGTTGCTCAACTCGGCAAGCCGCGGGCTATTATAATATGCAACTTTTATAAATCTTTACACCATATCAGCACATCTTTCTCTTACAGCCAATATTGTCTCCTCACTCAAGTAGTGTCAATAATAAATGGTTCTGATACTAAATCGGTATAGGTTGTATAAGGATATTTATGAAATCTCGTTTTATGAAACCACTTTTCCGTGAGCACAGCTGCCGACAAATACTAGCATAACATAATTACCGAGGAGATTGCATAATTTCGATGTCAATCTCGTTAAAATATACCATATTGTTATGATAATTTAGGTACATATTATTCTAAACAAGGCTGAAATTGAATAGCCAACGAAAATGTTTGCGTAATTCTACCGAACCAATACTGTGTTCCTCCAATATACGAATTATGAATTATGACGATAGAAAGCATTCGACATCCATCACTGACTATTAAGTATGTATATAATATAACTAGACGAGTAGATTTAGTATCTCTTAAAATCATTCGACTGTTATATGAACTGCCAAGCCTGAAAAGCGAAAGATTTGTATCTCGGATCAAAATTCATTCATCCAGGAATTTATTCGCTTCGTATGGAAATTTGTGCTAAATAATTTTGTAGAATAAAGTACAGTTTTACTAAAAATATAATTTAGAATTACGAATAGGAAAAGATCTCCACTTTTTGTCAGTATCAATAAAATTATAAATCACTTGAATATTATTGCGTTCAACATTTGTCTTATCTTGTCATTACTAAAAGTAGACTACCTTCCTCAAGATGCCGTCTTTCAATTTCCAAATACTAATTGTTTTATACTTAACAAAAAGTAATTTAATCTAAAATTAAATTAAATAATTGGATCCCTAACTTTGTTTCATTTTATAATTTGCAAAAGAGTTAAATAGTTTCACCGTTTCAGCCTTAAGCTTGGGGCGTTTTAAACAATTTCGAAGCATTAATTTGTTTTGCGTTCCAAGAATTTTTATTTGTTATTTTTCTAAACGATTTGGTGATTTAATTACTCATAAAGCGGTGAAATTATATCTATTGTTAATTCTAAATTGGTTTCTTTTCAGGCGGATTTCCTTAGTGTAAAAATATTTAAGACTACTTATTTTATTTCTATAATAAAATTGAAAGGATTTATTTAGAAGAAATTAACGCTAGCATTCCTTGCGTCTTGGTGCGGTGGATATTGAAAGACACATACAAACATACAGATCAGAAAATGACATTTATTATTAAAATTTTTGCCTCCTTGGGAATTGACTCCAGGACCTTTCGAACAACGGTCTGGTGTTGCCATTGCGCTATACCGGTCAGTAGGGCTTTTTATAAACATTTTTTTTGCGACAATAATAGTATCACCATTTGTTCTAAAACCGTCCATTAATTGGTTTTTAAGTGTTCCATCGCAACATCAGAAAACTCGAAGATAGTTAGTTGCCTTGTATACTTTTTGATCGGCACTCTCTCTCTCCTATCTTTGATAATCATTTTTGAGAGCTACCTTTATTTCCAGATGGCTCGCCTGCTTGTTTGCCATTTAATTCATACATCGTAACGCGTTCGATATTGCGTCACTGTAGGAAAAGTTTAATTGAACACAACACGATATTTTTTAGTTGAACAACTTAGTATAGTTTTTATCACTTTCGCATTGTCTTTGTAAGTGTACACTTTGGCTAACTGTCGAACTACACCTTTCTAAACTTTTTCGATATCTGTCTCTAACGATTCGGAGTGATCCTATAGCATCCTTATGCCTTCAGAATTTTAGCCATCGTCTACTAAAAGTAAGTAAATTTAGCACCAATTTGTTAATAAAACAAACAGTTTCAAGTCTTTTGTTGTCTTCAGTTCTTGAAAAGAACTTGAATTATTCTTTCCAATAAATTTAAAAAAGAAATTTTAAAAAGACGATGATATCTATATATAGATGGATCAAATAACCTACCGCCATGCATGAGTACTGTCAGGATTTAAGTACAGAATCTAGCAACCGTAAGCAAGATATACATTATCCACAATGAACAGGGAAGATTGGTTCAAAAACTTTAAAATTTCTAAAGGCATGTTAAAATTTGTTATGTTGTGGTTCCATTCATTACGTTAACTGCTACATGTATACGTAATCCAGCCATATCGTTTGCCAAAACTGAGCACGAGTTGGCCTACTTTACTGTAGAGTTATTGTTGCTGTTAAAGATCTCATTGTTTCGCCGACATAATGATAATATTGTTAAATAAGAGAAGATTGTAAATCGCAAATTCTAATAATTAATAATCATAAAGTTGTTATCAGTCATTATTGTAGTTCCAAAATGTTACTGATTCATATGAGCCCATGTCAATCTCTCTGCTCGTTTTGAACCCTGCGCGATTTCCTGCATCTTTCCGTCTAATCCCAACAATACTTATGGTTGTTACCAATCTGGTTTCTACACTTCTTTACAACTGGTCGTATTAGGGTGGCCTAGGAAACTGATCCTAAACCCATGCGGACAGACCATGATGGTGACAAAAGCCAGCTTACTTTTTTATGATCGCCCTCAGCGCTCTCAGCCCTTTTTGGTGGAAGACCTTTTGGTTATATTATTATTTATTATTAAGTCATTATTATTATTGTTATCTTTCCATTAGCTAGTTACAATACTCTTAAGCTAGCTGTCAAAGGATCCGTCGAGTTTCGAATCGAGAATAAGTGCTTTACCTTTATTCGTGGCCGACAATGCATCCGTAATGTCTTTCGTATGACTAATTTCTATAGATAACGGTGCCCACTTACTGATAAGGTAATCAATCGGCAAGTTTTTCTCTATAACGTCGTTCTTTTATTTGGAGCTGGATTAGGATCGATGCATTATTGGCCTGCAATCTGCTCTTTTGTCGAACATTATATTAAAAATAATCTATGCTACTTGTAAGATAGAGAATTTAACGAAATTATTTTTATTTATCTGAAAGTAAATACGTAACTCGTGTAATCATGTTCCCAACTATCAAATAGGATAACTTATTGCAAAGCGATGAAGTTTTGAATCCAATCATAAGCTTAATTGCCATAATCTTTAAGAACCAAAGGGTCTTCGTGCGGCTTTAAAGTTTCGCCTCATCATCATAACTCTTAATTACATGGTTTGTGGCTAATTTCTTAATCTGCTTTGACCATTTCTGTGGAGGTAATTATGACTTTAATAAGCATTTATGTTACGAGTCTTTCAAATCGGGCTCAAATTGAGGTTATCTTTGAAATTAAAGAAATTGAAAATTTGTTAGTATCAAAGTCTGTCCAGGAGACCATATTAAATAATTCTTTAACAGTTTTTGTGACTGTTATTATTATTTATAAAATTCATGAATGAATATAGAAGTCATGGTTGCCATGATATGCCATGCTAATGACAATTTTTATATGATGCCTACATCAATAAATGGAAATTTTAATGGGATTTATGGAAAAAAACAATATTTTTTTCGAAACAAATGTAAGCGGGCTACTAGGTAGTAACTGAATAGTTTCGTCTTGATCAAGAACCCACTTCAATTAAATTAAATATTCCGTCTTAAAATTAATGTGCATCAAAAATGCGCATTATTAGGGAAATGACAAAAACTACTCGTTAGATGTCGCTTAAATATAAATACATAGTCCATACGAGCACCATATTTTAAATAGATATCATTAAAATCGGTACAATCAGTGAAAAGTTGAGCAACACGCATAAAATATGTATAGTCCGTTTGAAAATCTCCTCCTTTTTTCAACTTAGTAAAAATTTATTCCCAAATACTACAGACCGAAATATTTGTAATTTATTGCTTTACAAATGTATTTAAGATTTAGGGGACTTCGATTTTGGCATCGAAACCTTTATGCAATGATATTATTGTCCGTTTTTCAGCAAGATGCACGGTTTCTACACCGGTAATATAACTTGGTTTAGACTTTAGGTTATATCATAAAACATTCAGATATTAATTCCGTTACACTTAAACAAAAATATTACATTTTTAAGCTGCTTGTAATACAACTTGAAAATGACTAATTAACGACTAACATAAAAATAAGGGGCTGTTTAATGTGCCTTTTTATAAACAGGGAAACTCATGGCGTCCGATGTCGCTATTTAACTTTGTTCCTTCCTCTTAGCATTACGAAAGCTATATCAAAATGTCTCATAACAAATTATTGAAAACTCGCTCATCTTTCTTTGAATGAAAGTAATCTTTGATAAGATTAATTTAGATTTTTAGTAGGCGTGCCGTATCTTAGATCGGTCCCACTTACTGTATTGCAACTTTTATCAAACTGAAATCTCAAGCTGTAAGATATTGGTTTAAAGTTTAAAGATATTGGTTTTAGTTAAAATAATGATAATTTTATAGATTTTGGACTTATGATTGGAATTGCGAGCATACAGATAACGGAATGTAGGTCACTTCTGTCCATTTTAGTTATCAGGGCTAGCCCTTCAGGCAATTCACATGAGATCCCGAACCCTTATTTGTCTCTGATGGGTCCCGAGGGGATTTTAGTGAGTAATAACACATATCACCTGGATTTTTTACATGTAGACAACGAGATTTTTTTTAAGATATTCCCTTCCAGAAAAGTTGTAAGATATTATTGAACGATATAAATTTACAATATAAGAAGTATTTTATCGTATAGTATTTGTCGTGCCCCAATGTTGAATTTGTGTCAACCATGAGTGATCGAGCAAAACAGTTTTGGGACCGCAAAAAGTGATGGATGGCATTCGATGGCAAAATTTGATGAGCTCTCCGTGACTTCGTTAAGCTATCGATCCTAGTTGGCCTTAGAAGTGATTCTTTAAATATTCTCTGGGCAATGTATTTTCAGACTTTCATCACAGTGTCTATTTATTTACAGAGCTATACACAATTCGGTTGTTTTACGTAAGTTTCGAAACTCTTCTTTTCCTTTTTAAGACCATCAGAACCTCAATTAAATCGTTAAAATGTCGGTCTCGTTTTTCTATGATAACAATCCAATAAAGAAATACGAATCCGTAATGTTCACGTCACGGCGTATTAAATCACTTTTTCGCTCAAATAACTAAACATTAATGGAACTACCGTACTGGAACAAGGTGGTGGAGATTGCTTAACGGCTCCTCAATTACTAGAAGACGTTCGTGGTATGCAATGAACTATTATGGGTCTGAGCAAACCTATGAATATTTCATGCTAATGTGCTATATCCAATTACCTGAGAATTCTCTGTAATATTCGGGTGTGTAAGTCTTCCAATCGACACTTGGACGTCATCGTAAAATATGGTCATAATTCTTATGATATTAAAAAGAGACCCACTTTCAAACGAAGTAGGATAATATGGACATTTGTGGTGATTATTTTCAAAATAATTATATTGTATCCACAATATAACAACAAAGAGGTCGACTTTTCATTGTTCTTAGGTGAATGAAATATATCAACATGACTTTACTTGGCGTAGTTGTTACATTCGTTACTATGGTAACCAATCTGTGTAACTGGTAACGTAATCCTAAAATATCTTCAGCAACTTAAAATTTTAATAACAACAAATGTACTATCGGAGTGTGATTTAAAATTTTCTCAATATACTGTCGATTTAGCGTAACTTCATAAAACTCTCATCCTAATTTCAAAAAGGGCAGTATTTAAAAATTCGAGCTCTTAACTCCAATATCAAAAAGGCATATTTGTCAACGAAATCAAACAAAATCGGACATTACCCGAGCTGACTCACCGCGGGCAAAATACGGCCTGAAACTTGGATTGAAATTCAATTCCATGCGGTTGATACTGTACAAATAGTTCGGTTGGCATTTGAATTCTCGGTGTATTTACCTGGTGGCAGAAATTGTGTATGGATAGTTGGGTGGCAGGTACCGTGGTTATTATAGCCTGTGTATTTTGTAGTGCGGAATAACTAGACTTGGGATGTCATAGAATGTTCTGAACGTCTGTGATATTTGCGTTTCTCTGTTTATCAATATCATGTTTGTGCCTATTAATATTAAATCTGTACCTATGGATATTTAAAGTGTATCTATCAATATTTTAGACAGAGATATGGACAAATTTATTACTCTTTTAACAAATTGAATAAGGTTGTGATAAGAAAGGTAGGCATATAGTATTAATATTGGTACAAGTGTTATTATATATAACTAAACTATGACTATTCCCATTATATTGTAAGATAAGACGTATCATACAATCAATGTTATTATACTTAACCCTATGATTACTTCATTTAACGTTATTGAAATAACTAAATCCTTGCACAAACCTATTTCCTTACCGGAGAATATTCTTGATAGTACCAAAACATACATGATTCGATAACCAAAAATCACCATGAAAAGATAAATTGGAATAATTCTGCTGAAATCACTCCTCGTAGCATATAGCTACACTGATTTTCTTTAGCTCGCTATCTCCCGTCAGCAGGAAGTGGCACGCCTGTTTCTAATTGCGTCGTTGTCTATCTCATAGTAGCCATTTGTTGAGATGGAATTCTTTTATAGAAACAGCTGATGTTGATGTGGCATTTTCATTAAACGGGGATTAATATCTGGTAGAAAGAAAATAGTAATAACTGAAATGATTGCTATCCTATTTATTAATTATAATAAGAATCTCTAATTCGAAAGAGTGATTTTTGTTAATGCAACTAATAAATCGAAATTGCCTTTTATGCATATAAAGACAGATTAGCGAAACGAAGCAAGGGCGTGTATGAGAGTGATTGATTAAAGTCTAAAAGGGTTAAATAATTTCTTTTATCCCCAGCTCGGCTACAACATTCATCTAATTTACTTCGATTGGAGGTATAATCAAGGAAACGTGTAACGGTGGTTCCGAGCCTCCAATTTGGAGAATGGCCTCTCGGAGATCGTGACGAGAGCACGTAATGACGAGCCGTTTTAATTATTGCTTATACTATCTCATAATACTTTATCGTTACCAACTTTGTTTGTAAGGTGAAATAATTGTGTGTGGGGTATAATAGTAATTTCTGTACATAAGCTTGTAAATGGTATATGGATCCCTAATCTTATGATGAAATAATGCAAGAAGTCGAATCCATTGCTTAGGTAATATTGTTTTTAAGTTATTAATATTATTGTCTTTCTGACTTGCTGACTTAGTTAGCTAGATTTGTATATCACTGATGTCGGTAGGTGATGCTATACACCTACGATCAAGTGATTTGTCGAACTAATCATCAGCTATTTCAATTTTAATAAAGTAAAAAAACATATTATTATTTTTAATGCAATCAGATGACAAGTATTTGATTGTCTTGTGATATAAAGCATGCAGGTATAAAGGTAATATGAAAATGTGCTTAGGCTATTTCGGTTTTGTTTAAAAATATACCCAATAAATGTGGATACATCTATCTAAACGACATTGGGATATGTAAAGCAAAGACGACTAAATGTAATTTTGTCCCAAACGACACAACAGGACAAGGATTACGAAAGCCATACGTTTTGTGTTCCCTTGGCCACTCGTAAATATTTGAATCCCGAACATTTTTACTTTTTTCGGCAAGCTGGCAAACGACTAGCTGAACAAAGCCGGCGGATGACCCGCGACCTTCGAACAAAAGTATTTTACGACGAAATCCGTTGAAAGTAGGTTTTGGATAAGTTTCTTTTTGCTCGAAATTTTATGCTCATTTGAACTAGTTGTTCTAGAAACTTTATGCGGTAGGTTTAGATAGGGTTTTAATTTTTACATGTAAAGGTAATTATGAAATGAAAATAAGACGTTCCAAAGTAAGCACGTGAAATCTCATGAATTTGTTTTTACGTGGTTCTTTATCAAATTAGGATTAGTCTTTACTTCTCACGGATTATTGCCAAGTAAACAAATACTGATAACAGTGGATTTTCGTAACAAGTAACACCTGATACTAATAACTACATGCTCTTTTGCCATAATCATGAAAGAATCCTGCTCTGTTAAAGACAGAAATATCACTTTATTTCTGCATCGAAGCATAGCTTAGCTATAGGTAGGTTGAAGTAAGGAAATTCTTTATCATTAATGGAAATTTCTTCGTTTTAGTTCAGAGTCACGGGAAAATGTATTCATATGTGTAAATAGTAATTCATTCAAATATTAGCTTTGCTTCCACAGTCGGTTCGTGAAGGTGCTTTATCAGTGGGGAGAAAAAGGCAAAAGAAATTTCCCAGGACATCTTTTTAAAGCGCTGTATATTAACAGCTTCGGTTTGTAACCTGTGAATTGATTGCGGTACCTTTATTTACAGACGTTCCTGTTCAATATGTTCATCTATAATATGTATTTTATTCACAAGCGAGGTTTTTACATGCCGCTTTTATATCTACTTATTAATATTCAATAATACTCGATCATTTTCATCTCATATTCCCAAAAATTGTGCGAGAAATTCTTAAGGATTTTTGGCTTCTGATTTTATTATAATACTTAAGATATTCTTGATGGATTCGATACGTATGCGTAGCTAATCTCTTCATTGTCGAATCGAATGAATTTACACACATATGAGTACTTCACACCAAGCGTGTTTAAATACCTATAAAAATTAATCGCATTATTTGAAGTACGCAGTTAATAATAGGTATTATAGAGCATTTTTTTATACTGAATTATGAAAATATATCTTCTCAAAATTCATTTAATAACACTACTCTGTCAAAGTTCTGACATTACAGCTTGAAACAGTGTAAAATTATGAAATATACATTTGTATTACGTTATATTATCGGATCTTTAAATAGCTTAGAGGGAGGCTCTATTTCTCAAAACTTATACTTATAAAGTATATACTCATATTTATATTCAATATTCAATATTAGCTGAGATACTACTCTATAGTATTCAATTTGATAAAGATTTATAGTATTTATTTTCTATAAAAGAAACTGTAAATAATTTTTTTGCTGGTTTAAACTTTACAATACGGTCACACGTCCATTAATGTTGATTATTTCTACATGACTAGCCCGGTCGCATTATATAGTTACATTAACTTCAGCTATTACTACTCATAGTAATATACCCGACTCAGCTTTGTGACAATTAATAATCGTTCGTGCAGATAAAACTCAAAAATTTATTCAAAAACACAAAGGAAATGTCACCCATGCATATCTAGTAAGTAACCGCATGGACACCTTAAAATACTTTTGTGTAACGCTATACACTCATAGTCCCATATTATAATCCCCTGTGTCGTGGATACCATGGATGACACACAAAGACAAACACACACACATCTAGAACACAAAACTCTTGGCCCACACACATCCAGAAATCAAAACTTTTTATTCAAAATTCTGGCCCACTAGAAATCAACTTCAAATAGTTTTCTATGAATATAGATCAGACGTACTTGTACACGCAACAAATCGACGTTATTCAAATCATTTCTCAGTAGCGAGATCGTTGGATTATTTTATTCATTTAACCCATCATTGATCATAAGCAAATGGATTTCTCGATGCTAGAAAATTTCTTTGACGTCAATAATTGATTTCTAATGATATCCCACATCACGTTTCAGACACGCACGTTTACAATCCAAACTATTTACCTTTGAAAATTGAATTCGGTAAACCAATGAACTGTGAAATAATTGCTTGTTAGCGAGATTTGGGTCGAGAATTTTTTCCGCGCGTTAGAATTAGCGCTGAAAGAATTTCTTGCTATTTAAATGGATTTGCGCGATTAGGAATACTTACCGCCAGTTTCTGAAAGGCTTGTCAAAATTTCGTTCATACAACACGCATATTAACGTGAAAGTTCTATGA
>DWJN01006896.1:0-10348 GCA_018248895.1 Carystus phorcus | reverse complement strand
CTACTGACGCTTCCAGGAATCTGCATTGAAGCAACGTAGAAGAGGATACTCTAGACCTCTTCTATAGGTCTCCTAGATAAGGAGACTTCTGCCTTGTAAATCCATAGTTTGTCGCCAACAAAAACAAATGTGCGTTTTGGTTACTCATTTACAATATGTTTTAAAAACTTAAATGATTTTGCTGTGTCTCACAGCAACAAAACAATAGCCTTTTTATAGTATTTATGTACTTATATTATAGTATGAACGAGTAAAAGACTCCTTGTTATAGACTATACAAATAGGTAAATACATTACATTATGATAACTAACTACTCAATCTTAATTTTGAAATTTTTACATTCTAATACTAAATTTTGTTCAATGATCTGTATATTTATTTAATCACAATTATACCGAGCAAATGTTTACAAATTTGTTGATAATTACTTATTTATTATTAATAATATAAACATATATACGTACATAAAGAATAGACCTTCCAAAATAAAGGTTAAGTGATATCTATTGCCAATTATTTTTGAAATGTAATTTTTTTTTATATTTTTCGAATCTCAAAATGTAAAGATTCCTTATAAGTATTTAACTAGTATTAGTTCTCGGTACGGACACTTAATAAGATAAAACTACGATTCGCACTTGACAAATTAAATAATATTGATTGAATTACTTCGAGCGTATTATTCACGATAAAATTGACGCTTGCTACGCTTTGGCTTATGAAAGCAATTTTGCGAAAGAAAAAAGAGCCGCGTCGTTTTATCCCAAAACCCTTTCTTCGGAGAAAACAGTTATTATTCCGCACAACGGAATTTAATTTTTTTTCCTACAAAGAGTTAGTAACAAGAAAAATGAAATTAAATAGGATTAGGTTTAGAAGGATCACAATCTTTTTAATTGGATATTGTTATTCTAATATAGAAAAATATATACATATTTAATATGGTGTTATAGAATAATGAATTCAATTTAAAATCACGATATAAAATTACAAATTTAGAATCATATCAAAGAATTGCAATAGGTCTTATAACTACTAACATATAATATTTTCTTCAAATAGTTAAAATTGTTATACATAATTAATTTAACGATCCTTCTGGTGCAATGCCGGACCGCTGTTCAAAAGGTCCTGGGTTCGATTCGCAGCGAATAATGACTTTAATTTTCTATCCGCGGTTTAATTATATAGCTTTTTATTTGTGTGTTAGTATGGGTGGCTATGTGTGTGTAATGTAATTTGGTATAAATTACCCCAGATGATAGACTAAAACAGTATTTTATCCAACATTTTTTTGATAGCAATAAAATGGCAGGTAAGATAGGAAGAATAGAGTTTCAGGTAAGGATTATATTAACACTTATTAATTATTATTGGTATCGTTTTCTGCTTGCCTAGTACTTTCTAGTACTCTTGCTTGATCCATTCAATAAACAACCTCTGTTCCAGCTGGGGGCTTGAGAGCCATTTTTTTTTACCTTAGATAAAGTAATACTTGACGTCGACCCACCTGATGGTAAGTGGTAAAGGTCTAAGATGGTGGATGCACTAACTTAGTAAAAGCCTATTCACTCTCCTCTTGAAGACTACCTTACTCCTTTCTATGTCCCCTTTTTAAGTTGGTTACTTCAATACCTTTGGTGTTACTTACGACGGTGAATTACCTTCAAATATCTCTGTCTTCGTCTACTCGTTTGTCGACATGTTACTTAACTACTGAAGTGTTAAAACACTGCGTCGCGGTTGATCAATGGATATAGGAAAAAATGTTATGGCACCGCAGAGCGGTTCATTGTACATACAAAATTGACTGGGTCCATTGGTAAACCAGAAATATCTTTGTTTCTTTTACTAAATAGGTTTTTAAAGCCAGAATATAAAGACGCGAATATTAACGGAAAAAAATTGTGTGTGGCAGTAAAATTAACAGAATTTTCACAGTTAATTCCACAGACTAGTGGTTTAAAAATGTATTACTTGTTCAATAATATTGGATACTCCATGCGACGTACAGTATAATGTCGTCATCGCCCCTATTACAGTATTGGAAGTGCCGATACTCGTGTGTACTTGAACTGCTCGAAACTGTTCAACATTACTGAGCAACTTGTCTTGTCTCGTGTATCAGACACATCTAGCTCACTACCTATATATATACTGAAATCTTGCAAGTAATTGTGAACTAAACATCAAACAAAGTCGATCTGAGCACAATCTCAGATACTACGGCGTATACTATGTATCATTTATACGGATTACTAAAATAAAACAAGAATGTTGAAGTGAAAGATAAAAATGTAAAATATATATAAAATGGGTGATGAAATCAGTTAACAATGGGGTAGGCGGTTGGCAAACGATGCCACTAGGTGGCGCTACTAGACTTTGAGACATCACATGGCGTTACATTACGTTAAGTTTCATTAAAAACGCTCTTTGAATAGTTTATTTTTCACATTATATGTTTAGATTGTATTCTATACTAATTTAATTCGTATAGAATTAAGAAGATTGTAAGTTATAGTTTTTAATGTGTTTAGAGGTTAAGATTATAGATATTTACACAATTATTTCAACAATAACATACCTAAAAATGTAGTCGAAATGTACTTCAGAAACATAAAACATTCGACCTACGAAACATTTAAGACTGTATTTGAAAACTGACCCTATTTGTAAACCTGAAAATGTCAAAAAATAATATAGATATACATACTGTTGGTTCATAATCCAATGGCTCCATCTATTCAGAACTTCGCTCCGTTTTTCGCATTGGTTATATACGGTAATTATTTACCATCTAGATATTTTTTCCTGAAGCGAAGCGAGGTTGAGTTAGTTTAGTTTACTTAAAAAGCTTTAGTTTCCTAGACAAACTATTTTAATATTAAAACGTTATTAAATTTAACGCTCTATTCATAGTGCTAACAGTATTTAAATAGTTGCATTAAAGCGAGTTGCTTCATCTAAATTAGAGTATTATTATTATTAGTAGGCATTACTTTACATATTTTTATCAATGTAAAATGCATTTTAATGCTATGATAAATAAGGGCGTAAGTCTTGGGTAATATGTGCGTAGAGGAACGAACAAATTTTACCAAATGAAGAAGATAAGTGAAATTTATGGGTAATGATATCGACTCCTGCCCTTTATATCAGTATGTTTGCTTCGATGGCGAGAGAGATACACGTAGAATTTATGGGGGATACAATTTGTTCCAGTATTTATTAGATAATGCAAGGGTAACGCTTGGGGAATTTTATATTACAAGAGGCTCTTAAATATTCCAACCAATTGCCATTTCCAAAGTATGTCTGGTTCGGATGAAAATCGAAGATGGCGGGAAGGCACTTAGTGGTAGGTAGATATTTATTGAGTACGAATCTCCCTAAAGAAGTTTAAATTCACGCCTGTCTCGATACCCTTCAAGTCCGGGTGACTATTATCTTGTCATTTGTAATTCGTCTAATGGGCTTAGTTAATTACCTTACATTTTAGAGTTTTATAGAGAACAAGGAACCGCAACGAGTACAAAAATACTTAGTTTAGTATACGTTTCCTTATGTAGTCAATTCATTGTTTTTTTTTGTTTATGAATTGTGAGTAAAATCCAAAGTAATCGAAACGTTTAACAAAAACTGAACAGATTATTACAGCGAATAAATATACAGATACTCCAATTTTATTAATTGTATAGGTATATCTTATGTTTATAGTTAAATCTGCGGTTGAACTAAAAATATAATAAATATTACGTGTAACCTAATATGTAATGTACAAACTTAAAATTTAAATAAATGATCGTCGAATTTCAATTGAAAAGATAATAAATACTGCGTGCTGATTAATAGTATTCAAACTTCAAATTTAAATAAATGATCGTCGAATTTCAACCTTTGGGCGACCACTAGTATCTGACACCGTTTGCACGTTATTAAAACCATAGGCTAATGTCAATCGCAAATCGACCGTGTTAAGCTATCTCGGACCGCTCAGTAGGCGACTAACTGACCCCTTGGTCCTTTCCTATTTAAAATGGTATTCGTTAACATTCAAATTCAAAATCATTTATTCATGTAAGTATTATTTCAATACACTTATGCACGTCATTAATTTTGATTCTACCACCGTTTCGGAAAAGCTTTTACATCGAGGAGAAGAAAGGGCGAAAGAAACTCCTCAGCACATCTTTTGGACTAATAAATATACAAATACTTTACTAGCCTTTGCGGAGCTGGATATGTCATTTTATTTCCAGGCTTCCATATCGTTTAAGTATTCTTCTATATTATAGTATCCTGTAATTACGAGCTGTGCTTTCATGCGAACCTTAAATTTTTCGATAGGTAATTCCCTAATCCCTTTAGTCAAAAGCTTTCGAGCGGTGTAAGGGCTTCCGATTTGGGTTGACATTGACCGGGTCCTATCACGATATGCATAGTAACATAGTATGATATAGTAAAGAAATGGCTGCAACTCGTTTATAGCCCTGACAACACCAAAATCCAAGAACATATACCCAGACTGAGAACCCAGGACCCACCAAACAGCGGTCTGACGTATTAATTATTAAGCTACGAAGGATATATACCAATAATAAAAACGGAGTTCAATCAGTATATTGAACACTTTTTGGAAATTTTAATGTTTGTATTTTTTGCTAAAGATATAAATGTATTTTTTTTTAATATCATATTATTAATCATCAGATTAAGATGATATTTGTAAATTATATGACGGTAAAAAAACCGAATACCTATATGTTTAATCACGGAAAACTTGTTTTGATAAAATTTCCAAACCAATTTCTTCAAGTTTCTAATTCAACTTGTCCCAGCGGGTTAAAATGTATAAGTTATTATGAAGGTTCTGTGACAGAGAATAAAACTTACCGTTTCTTTGTATCTTTTGTAACAAATCGGTAAATTGAGGTTATCTTCAACCCATTAATGCCCCACTGAGTACTGGTCCCTCCTCATCACTCGGGAGGTCAAGACCATACTGCGCCACGCTGTTCCAATACAGATTGGTTTCCACCAACACACCTTGGGTGTGGCTTATCCAAGTGTCGGAAAATTTTAAGCCGCCCGAAGTCCTCCGACATGGCTTCACGTCTTATTTAAGATAACCGGGACCGACGACTTAAAATGCCTTCAACTGAGATTAGTGTTTTTATATATCTAGCTTACAAACGAATAGACGAGCTGTATGATGGTAAGAGATCACCATCATTTGACCGTCCGTCATTTGACTGATGTCTATGTGTTGCTGATGCAATACCAATGTCGCGTTATCCGCCCAGAAAGAATAGAAGAGAAAGAAATACAGTTTGTATATATAAATAGAAATAGTGTTTTTTTTAAGTGACAGACAGGCAAACAAGGAAACTGGTATACACGCATAATGTTTGTTTATGTAATGCCTGAACTAAATGAATAGCAATAGTTTTGGATGCGAGATAAAGCCTTAGTTTTAACGAAGCGCTAGCAAGTTACTAATTGATTACCAATACGTATAACAATAAACGAACAAAAAATACGATTGTTATAACGTACTCATATGTGTCTTAGACAAGAGGAAATAGGCATCTTCTAAGTTACTGCGCTTTACTATCCAAGGCTACATCTTTGCTTACCATCAAGCGGGATAGTGGTCAAGCATTAACTTATTATGTGTAAAAAAACTATCCATTAATATAGTCGTAGTTTCAAAAAAGATTATGCAGTTCTGATTTTAATGGTTTCTTTGCCCACTGTACTATGCATGCACCTCTCATCCGGTGCTCCGTCCGACCAGGAAATAAGTGTTTGACTAGCGTATGTACTTTAAAAGCATCTTTAATAAAATATTGTACTAAGGTAAAGTGTGCAGAAAGCATAGCATGATAAACGATATAATTTCTCCAGTAAATAATCGCGACTTGAGTTGGGTGTCTGGTAAAAACTGGTTCAAGGATTAACTTTATTCCGGCGATAAACTTCCGATGACCCGTGACGCGATGGTTACCATGTTAGACCGCCGTTCGAAGGGTCCTGGGTTCGATTACCAGCGAGGCAGATATTTGAGTAATGAATTTAAATATCTATTCTCGGTTTGGGTGTATATAATTGTCTTTCTGTATTGTATACTGAACTTATATTTTGACATAGTTACTATTTTTGTTCCTAAGCGGAAGCGTGGCTGAGTAATAAACAAAGGCATGCGTATAGTAAAAAGTTGTTTCTATTTTAGAAATCATATTATTATCATTTATAGTAAAGAACACCGAAAAACTAAAAGTGCAATATGAAAATAATTAAAACTTAATAAATGTAAGGATTGCAGGGCAATCACATGCAACATTTTTCAGACTAAGCATTCTAAATCCCGTCAAATCCAGTTATTGGCAACTGTTCCACGCAATATCCTTAGATACCTACTCATTTGATTCAACAAAAAAAACGTAAACCCTACATAAAGGTTATTTTTGCTAACATGACCAAGTTAATTAGTTGAACAGGAAGCGAAAATTACCTCCCCTACAAATATCGTGTTCTTCAAGTACCGTTGCAGCTTGATTCCTTTATTTTTATTTATTAGGCAATAAGGACTTTTTTATTAATTATAAGTTCATGCTTGACTGCAGTCCCACCTGATGGTAAGCGATAGGTAAGCATAGGTTTTTATAAGGATCCCAAAAATCCTATAGCATTTATTATTGTGGTATTTACTACAAAACTGTAAACTACATTTACGTGAATTTAAATATTTAGCGTAAGTATATATAAATAAAAACAAACTCATTTTTTTTATTTACCGTACAATTAGCGTAATAGAAGAAACTTAATTAGAAGAAGAATATTCAAATACTGTTAAATAATATACTGACTTAATAATTAATCCTCTATTATTTTTTAACGAAGTAGCCGTTATATAAATGAAATTTCAGCAGTATTACTAATTAATACTACAATATAACTATCACAAAACATGGTTGGATTTACAAAGTGGCTTACATCGTAATTGCCAACTAATCGGGCGAAATAATCCTTTCAGTTCTAGCGAAATTCAATTCAGTGCGAAGCTAAGTAACTTAACGATAAGGATTATTAGTACCTATATATGTATCGTAGTAATTATGATAATCCTTATATTACCTACGTGAGAGAAAACTGTTTCTCTATTGTAAATTGTGAATTTGATATTTTAAACAATGTTTCATGAATATAATTTAACTAGATGAACCAGCATACGTTGTTTTGCCACATAAATTATTATTTAAGTACTATTTTTATAACCATAAAAACGGTTATAGTATGTTAACCTTAAAAGCGAGACATATGCTATCGCGGACTTTTATTTAGATCTTTTAGTGGGGAACAAGTTTGTAATACATGATTTTTGAATAACTTACACCATCTCCTCAGCGCACGCATGGAAAGCTCAAAATTTTGCCGTTTTCGCAATATTTGTTATTGCTACTCCTCTCTTATTCATCTTAGCGTGATGCTCTGTAGCCTATAGCCTTCCTCTATAAATGGACTATCTTACCCTAAAAGAATTTTCCAAATCGGTCCAGTAGTTTCTGAGATTAGCCCGTTCAAACAAACAAACTCTTCAGCTATATTAGTATAAGATATAAGATTAAAGCATTCAGTTACGACTACAATAACGATACAATGTCAGTCAGTTTTGTCTTTGACCACGCATTGCTGACCGCGCTGTTCACCCAAACGCGAGTCAGTACATGTCACGTTGTCGGGCGATAGGTTGTACTTATATACACGCAATAATTAAGAATTAATTAATAAAGTTATTATTTACATTCAATAGAATATTTCTATTATCAAAGGTGTCTCTCGACAGGTGGCCATATGATAATATATTTTTCAAACTTAAAAAGTGTATGAAAACGTAAATAGCTGCTAAATAAGCAGAGAATCCACATTTTATGCAATCAGCTTCGCTCATGGTCATCATAACGACAAAGCAAAAAAATGAATTACCTACTGATTCTCAAGTCCCCAGCCATAACCAAAGAAACTAAAGAAGCCTCGTGTAAATGGGAGGGGCCTTACCTCCCTAGTAAGTCAAGCAGGCTTCATGGAAAGACATCACAATATTAATAATAGTTGGATCCTTACCTGATGACCTACATTACATTATAGTAGGTGATCACAGTCGCCCATATCCGGAACACCAAAGGCATCACTGACGAATTTTCGGCTAAAGAAGAAGAATGAAGCCTCCAGCCGGAACACGAAGTACTATTTGGCAACTAATTCGAGCAAGCAAGATGGTGGGCCAGGTGGGCTTCAATATAAGTAAAATAATAATACTGGTAACATTAATTATGAAATGACTTAATCTTGACATAATAAAACACACGCACACACACATTGATGAAACTTAGATATATGATTATTGCAAGGGGTTGTGTTCAGTCTTCTTAATTACTAATACGACTAGAAAAAGACGAGTAGATATCGGATATATTTGAAATTATTTATATGAAAAATATTATATATGACATACTTGAATGTGTTTCCCAAGGTGTCATAACCTAACCTAAAGTAAAATACCCGCGCTTGTTGTATATAATATGTAAATAAATGACGTTAAAAATACCTGAGATATGAGAGGCGGTGCAGAACTCGAGGTGTCGGTATGTCAATTAGGTACTTTTGTTATACAACATAGTAACAACACGCAACATGAATTTCGTTTGCGTGGCTAATGCATAAAGTGACGCCGAGCAACGTGTCTTATGTTAATATCTTCATTAGCGCAGTCACGAGATTCACTTGTTTTCATTAGACTCGAGCAGGAGTGCTATTTGCCATTATCACGCAAATAATCTCAGTTTGGCGTTTGTTTCACTTAGGCCTGATCTCACCAACGTTCGTTATTATTTTTAAGCAGGAAACCTCTTAAACACAAACATTAAAACAAAAATGTTGCAACCTTATCTTTATTAATATTAAGAGGACCGCTGAATTCTGGATGTTCAAATCACTATATCAGTAAAATTATAACCAACGGTAAAAACTTTTATGTGCTGGAATCATGTAGGTAAAAAAAATCACTGAAATGTCTGTCTACCTAATAGACCATGGGTTCATCAAACACTAATCATGTAATTAATTGAACGAAGAGCGTAATTAAAACTAATTTACCAACAAATTTCAATATAATGTTACATTTTAATGAAGTCGCCCAACCAAATTATAATATGAGGAGCTCTAGAGAAAACTTGGACCAAAACCGTTTTTTAAAGACCCAAATAGGCAATAGTAGGAACACTTACAAGATAAAAATAAGACTAAAATAAAGATTCAATGCAACCATCAATTGAAATGTGAGTTACAGTAAATCGTCCTAGCAAATCGTAATATCGAGATCTCAAGAGAAAACTTGGACTAAAACGATTTTCTCTCCTCTCAACGTTCCTGGGAGACTCAAAAATATTTTCGTAGAAATATTTACAACATAAAAATAAGATAAACTATAGGTACTTTCTAATTAACTTTGCAACAATACAACAATAACTAATACTAAATTCATAACAATGGATCGCCGTTAATTAGCATGAATATAGCTAATAGCTAAGTTAAACATTATTATAACTAAGGTAACCAATGTACTTTGTAAGATTTTTTTTTGCCGATTAACAGTCAATTATTTTTTTTACATATTATACGTTAATGTTTGACTACAATCCCACCTAATGGTAAGAGGTGATGTGGTCTTATTAACTTATGATAATGACTAAGAAATAATTAGTTACTTAATTTATACAAATTATAACATTTTAAAATAATGTTTACGTTTGTGCGGACTACTAAAAAAAAAATAATTGCTGGTTCTAAATAAACCGTTTAATCGTAAAAGAATAATTTTACAACGATATACATATACATATATGTAGGTAGTATGACCGCCGGGGAGTAAATGTCTCTGCCGCGTGACGAGCTTTTGCTGAGCTAGCTCACATTGTTTCCATCAATATACGAGAATTCCGTACAACGTTAGTTATTTTAGTTATGATTTCGTAGTTATTTTTATAATTATTTACATGTCCTTGTATGGATAGAAAAGGCAAATTAATTTTATACAATTTATGTCATCTTGTCAACCTTGTTCTAGCAAATAATTGATTATGAAAATGTAGACCGTAGACTTAGTTGTCGTCTTATTGGCCAAAACCTTCTCTCTTTGGAATTATTGTCTGTCTGTTATGATAAATATTTTCAAATCAAACCGGACAGGTCATCCCGAGAGACGGATCTGTCCACAAAATAGCAAACTTAATAGGAGAGTGTCAAGAGTTTAGTAATGAATGTTTTGATAGCATTTGGTGCAAC
>DWJN01006895.1:0-10348 GCA_018248895.1 Carystus phorcus | reverse complement strand
TAATTGAAGATCGTTAAATTTTGTTTTATTTGATTTTACCTCGCTGCTTCCAAACTTTTGAACGGTAGTGTATGTAAAATTAATTTAGTCTTTATTAAACGATGCTGTCTATTATAGTAAATAAGGTGGAGGTCGGCGCGGCGCCGCGCGGTCGCTCGCCACTCTGTTGTCATTAGCCAATAAATTGATATACACATTTCAACATTTTGTTTTCTGTAGATCCCCGCCTTGATCCCTTCCCTAATTCTATGAAATGATTGTTAAACGTTGTAATGAGAGCGGTGTACTGCGGTGGACAGCCGCGACACCAACCGGCGGCGCTACTAGACACAACCATCTGGTACATTTTGTTTTGAAATGCTCCGAATTGAAGTGTATGTCGGAGTACATCCATAGTCTTTTAAGTATATTTCCTATCACATTTTTTTTAATTTTAAATGCATATTCCATCTGCTTTTTCATTTTGAAAGACGATTGAACGACTATTGAAGGTGACCACTGCCGCTATGACGTCGCTCCGTGACGTCAGGAATGCATTAAAAGTAAAGGCGCGCATCGTCATAGCTTATCGAATTGATCAGGCGCATACAAGTGGTTGTAATAATAATAATAATAATAAATAACGCCACACACTCATAGCCCCACACTAGGAAACCCTGTGTCGTGGGTGCCATGGACAACACGGAAAGACACACATACACACCCAGACCGAGAACAGAAATTTAAACTCATCATTTAAATTTTGGGATCGTGTTCCAGTTGGGGACTTGAGAATTTTCTTTTTCTCTTCCCTTCTTCCTTCGCTGGCAATGCATCGATACCTTGGTGTTGCTGATGACCATGGGTGAAAATTACCACACACCATCATGTGGTTCATCTGTTCTTTTGTTAGTTACACATAAAAAAAGTTTTGCCAACTTACCGTAACAGGATCTTTCAATGGCTCTTCAATCTGTGCTTGCTTGAAGAAGATGTTGCCGTGAGATATCCTCCAGAGCATTCTTTCAAAGGACGGAACTCTAGGCGTTGCCACAACTCCCGCTATAAACCCGAGGTGGCCCAACGCCCCTTCGTTATTGTAAATCTGGACTGACGCCGATATCTTTCTGTGGGCGCTGTGGTCTTGGAAGAATGTCTGTGTTTTCTCTATAAGAAGTTTCAGCTCTTTCAAAGATAAGTAATCAGTTTTCAGATTCTGTGCATTTCTTGTTATCTCTTGAATTTCAGATTCGATGTAATCTATTCTTTCCTGTAAATAACAGACAGTAATTTACAGAATTTTTAAATTTGTAGTTTGGTTAACCTAACAAAATATTGATTATTTGAAGGTCCGAACAATACTTTGGAGGACGACCACGGAACAAAAATATTCAACAGTGTTTTCAGCAAGTTTCGTAAACAGTTACTTAAAATAGAATAAGTTCCAACAATAATTTTGTTTTGTGAATGTGGAAGGTGTGAGTTGCAACGCATTGACAGTTGTAGAGGGTTGTAGCAATAGGCGATAGTAACCTTTACCATTTTTGTTAGCTAATGACATAAAGAATAGAGGATTTGACAAGAAGAAGATTTAGAGTGGAGTGGTTGTTATAGATATACACAAAGATGATACACACACACCCACATCGAAAACGGAAATTTAAATTTGTAACTAAATTTTCGCCATGCCAGGAATTGAAACAAGGACCGTTTGTAACAGCGGTTCAATATGGAGATCATTGCAAAACACGAGTTGTCTAGACAATATCGACAATAAGCATTATCGAATACCTCCAATATGTTGATTTCCCTCGGGCTGAGGATTCTGGGTGAGGGTTTGGGCGGCGGTGGTGGCTCAGGCAGCTCACCCCCCACCCACCGTAGCTTACGTTCCATCTCGCTGCAGCGCCGCACCTCGCTCACGTAGCGCCGTTGGAAGTCGTTCACGTGTGGATTGAGCTGTCAACACGTACAATATACTTTATATCCATCCTCATTTCACGACTAGTACTGGACATACGTCTACCCTAACTTGTCCAACTCTTGGCGATATTGAGCCTTCTGAATCTACCGGATGTTTGCTGTCTTTAGGTCTTTAGTTTATAGTCCAATTTGTCGAGGAGCGTTTTATAATAAGTTTTCCAAGGTGTGGTTATTCGAAGACTTCTATACCTTATATACTTTTTTATATATTGTGGTATACAGTGTCTAAAAATTCGCTCTACAAACTCAGAGGTCAAAGGTGACTTTTGATAATTTATACAAAATAAAAATCACCATTTTAAAAAATACGAATCTATAAATAATATAATACCTACGATAAAATATAAACATATATAATCAGTTTTCATGTTTATCGGCTCATGGTAAACCAGAATGTATACATAATATTATTTGATGATTATGTACATAATTATAAAACACAGCATGTTTACTTTTTGCGTCGTATTGTGTTTATATGAATTAGAAATCGACGTATACGTTTTTGCTAATAATTTATTAAATGTTAATCCCGCCCGAATTGCTTGTGACTGAACACTAACAAAATGGCCGTTATATTTTACTCCGGCCATTTGAGCTATTAAAAAATAATCCGCTGGACTATTTAATTATTATGACATTGAAAGGACAAACTGGCTGACGGAATACGTTCGTTATTGTTAGCAATTTCAAAGCGGCTACGAAAATATTTTCAATTAGGTGATAAGTAGAACAATGCCGCTAAACGATCAGTAGTTATAATTAACCCGTGTATTAATTAAATATTATGGATGTTTACATTGAAACAACTTTTATACAATGACTTTCATCCCATTTTTAGTCACCTCGACATAGTTTTATAAAGGATCAGCGAACGAGGAGACGAACCTTTTGATGCTAAGTTTCCTTAAAAGATTTAAACTTATTACATTTTGTATACATACTGTAGTAAGAAATAAGGAGACGGTTTTACGGCTTAACTGGCAAAAGTGCCAAATGAACACACATGGAAGTCATATTATTGGAGACTTTTGGAAAATATTTATGTGTCACAGTTATAGTTTATGCCTGAAAGAAATTAATAGCAGGTGTTTCGAGTCAGGGTACTAAAATGCCACGAACCGAGGGTAGTTATAATACTAATAATAATATAATAATATAACATTAAGAGAGACGGACGCACCCTCGCCGTTATATAATATTGATAATCAGTTATTAATAACTGTAAAATAGGCGAACTTAATGCCTTAAAGTAATTTCTAGAAATCAATCAACTTAGACCAGGCTTAATTGTTGACTGACTGATTTGACTAAGTCATTAAGGGTCAGAAAATATAAATGTCCAATTTTCTAGGGCCTGCCCATACGCCGGTGCCGTCATTGTCAAACTACGCGTGCCTGATGTGATCATTGCCGTTTTAATTAAAACAATTGTGGCGCCCGACCGCTCGCCCGCGGCCATCATGGGATGATATAAACATGATTCTACGCACCGTGGTCTACGTTTCGCTCTTACAGTAATAACAGTTCTTAGTAACAAGTCACAGAGCCGCTTCATACATATAATGCCATTATGAAGTAAGACATAACTATGAACCGTTGTTTTTAATAACAGTGACATATTGTATTGAAATGATCTCAATACATCGATCCCTTCAGAATCAAATGGGTCTTACAGCGGTTTAAGAAGTTTTTAAAGTTGTAATAAAATTGAAATTGTTTGGATTAGGTCATGTGACATCTTTCTTTTGCTGTTTCTTCTCTTTAATAAAGTATCCTTCCGAGACAGAGGTAGAATTTAAAAAACGTGCATATTGAGAAAATACCTACATGAATAAATACATTGAATTTGAATTCGACATTAAACAGAGAATGACTTTTGTTACAACCAATGTATAAGAGAAGCCTTATTTGTGAAATCTTTTCGTTCAGATTCCAGAACTTCGCGGTACCTATAATAAATGATTAAGAAAAATGTGTCGTTCATATTGGTGGGTTACGTTTTAGCCATGCGTCGTTTGATGGTGAAAAGCAGGTGTATTATTAGCAGGTATATTTTTATTAATTATCACGTGGCAACAATGCCTAGGTTACGCAATGTCTCTTTAGACCCTGTCGGCTTTTATTCCGAGATGAAAGAAGTTGAACTACTGTAACAATGTGTTTATCATTGTAATTAAAGTGTTTACCGCCAATAAAACCACTTTGTGTTAATCCCAGACACTCTGGTCAAGAGCTACATAGCCGATACCGATGAGGAAGCTTATCATACATCATCATTGACGATGCAATAATGTTGAACAAGTCAATGTCGCTCCCTTATATTCTGATAGAACTTCCCCACGATACGGGAGTTATAAAAAATCGGTTATGTATGAATCGGATTCACGTGGGGTTTTTGTATTGCAATCAATATATTCTGTCCCCTGTATAAATGTACCCAGTATTTTCAAGTCCCTGTATAAATGTGTTCCATATTTTTTGGCCCCTGTTTAAATTTTTATGTTTTTTTGGGCAGATTTTTCGTTTTGTAATTAAATTAGTACTTCTATTGTAGTTTATTGGTTTTTTGTTACCGTTCTTTTAGATTTTTAAGTACTTTTGTTTTAACGGAAACATTTTTATTATACATTAGGACGGAATTAATTTACCGCAATAACTCCACATCAACAACCTTAAATAAAGTTATACCTGATGTGTTGTGGGAAAAAATAGTAAATATTTATGATTCAAAGTATTATTCAGAATTCCTTTACACATCAATTATTTTATTATTCATATACTTCTTTGTACTCTAAATATAACTTTTCACAGTGAATTCGGAGTAAATCTAGTGTGACGGACAGACAGTCGGACGGTTTACGGAACTATAAATACGATATATATCACAGTTTATACCTATACACTGTTATATGAACCAGCAATGTTTGTTTATGATGAACTATAAAGGTGTAATAACGATAAGACTTGATAAACATTAGTTTGACTTTTATTTATACAGTAACATCTACGAAATCCAGTAAATTTGTAGTATAGTGTGTGTGATCTTTACAATACGTATTAAAATAGCAACACTAAATATATTAATACCACACTTTATTATTTTGTAGAGCATGTATAGCATATGACTATGGCCGCTATAACAAAAAATTGTTAGTGAAAAATTAAAAATACTTAAAAATTAAAGGGGGTCCCTATAAAAAAATCAGTCATAGGTCGTTTACAGTTTTTTTTTTAACCAAAATTTGATTTTATAGAATATATACAATACATGTTAATATAAAAATTTAAGAGAATCCCCCAAAAAATGCATTTTTGTTTTTCAACACAAATATTAAGCGATTTATTATACACATTCTTGAGACCACCGAACGTACGAGTATAGCAGACTATTATAAAAAATGGTTATTTAGAAATACCAGACGACACTCAACGACATAAGGTATTATAAATATGTTATTCATGATGACCTGATGACCCCAGCCAATATCAGGTCATAGCGATAACAATACGTGTACTTATGGGTACATATCAATACGTCCAGTGTCAGTTTGTGGTTTGACATATATATTCATTACACGATAATTTTACAATGCATCTTGCAGCCAATGAAGGCAGAAGGTCAACTTATAAATTTATTCCTTGACAACTTCGCTTATGACCGGATTAATGAGGTACGTTCGTACCTAAACGATTATACCACTACTCGACATTCTTGAGTCTGTATAATTTAGTAATTTAAGAATAGGAAATATAATACAAGGTGTACATGTCAACGTGTATTACTGAAGAGCACTGTATTTTTACATTTGCGATAATGGTGCCTTGGAGAACACACAAAGGCAAGGATACACATACAGATCGACAACAAATACGTAAACTCATCTTGTATCTAGTTGGTAATCGAAACCAGGACCTTAGGAACGGCGGTCCAACATGGTGACTATCGCAACACACGGGTCGCCTAAGTGTAATCCATGGACCATGGTGACCACATACCATTACATCAACTCCTCTTTTATCCACAAGTTAATAAAATAAGCAATGTCAATAGTGATAATATTACCACCACATATTCCAACCAAGGGGTTTGGTTTCTACTCTTACAACCCGGTATGCTCGGAAGGAATTAGCGTCAATATTCTGGACCGTCTTAAATTCAGATTTATGTCTAGAACATGGTTCATTAGTCTGCCGACAGATGGCGCTGTAAACATGTTGTTAAAAATAATTATAAACAATATTATTGAATCAATATCGTAACATTATTGAGAACGACTGCCAGAACACATATTTTCTAAATACGACATGTGTACCTGTTATTCGGTGTACTTCGAGAGGTATACGTGTAGTTTGCGAGTTCATTTATTTCATACATGAGAATTCCACGTGAGATGTTCGGTGTGGGCTGAATCAAGATGTCTGGGAGTTAATTGAAGTATTCACCGACGTAATTTAACACTGATTTTCCGTTAGCTCTAGCTCACTTGCAAAAATTGACTTTAATTGGTGTAACGCGAATAGTTTAAAAATACTTTTCAGTTACGATTTCGATTTCAAAAAAGTATATAGACTTCAATAAAATTAAACATTAAAATGATCTCTGCTTAAATGAAAACTACATAAGTCCCATATCGATGTCGGCGGGTGCAAGTCTGTATTAAAACGTAAAATTATTCACATTTAAATATCGTACATTTAACATCAAATCTACAGGTGTAGCATGTGTAAACAGACATTATGTATTTTACTTTACATACTTTTAAACAAAATTGTATTTCGGAAGATGAGACAAAAACGTTTTAAGTTATTATTAATTGCTACTATCTATATCGATGTATTTAAATAAAGTTGCAAAATTTATTAAACGAAAACTATTATTAGGCAATAACTGCCTAGATGATAATATAATTGAAATAAAAATTATTAAATCTGATACCATAATGATCGCAATTCATTTATTATTCAACAATGATTATTAAGATTTAATTAAAATATCTCATTATTTTTAACGAGTAAGTTAAATTTTATTATGGATATTGTATTCACGAAAGTATTGCGGTAAACTTAATATTTTGATAAAACAATAAACTTTATACAATTTTATGTTTGTCACAACGAATTGAATCCCATTTAAAATTTGTGAAGTAAATTTAAAATTTTATTCTATATTGAAAAGCCTATGTAATACAAGTGTAAAATAAAATATCGAATACTTTCAGAGTATACTCAAACAAATATTAGTGTAGCATCATCTTAGCGGACATTTGAGTCGTACAGCTACAATAAACCGAAGACGTGTCAGTTATCGCGATCATAACCAATTGTACGAGTTATTTCGAGTGTTAGGTGCGGTGTCGTTAACTTTATTGCTGGCGTCATATTTTTGTTAATGATAAAACCCGTGGCCGTTTCCTCATGGTTTCGTCTCCTCTATTATTTCTCATGTGTGAAATTCGCTCATTATTTCTCATGTGTGAATTTGCTGAAGACGCACAGCACACGCTCGAAGAGTGTCCAGCCTGGGACTCCAAGCGGCGTGTCCTGGTCCAATAAATGGGGATGAATCTTTCTCCGCCAGCAATAGTAGCGTCTATGTTGGCGGAAAGTGAGTCATGGAAGGCGGTGGTCTCAGCGAAACCGAAATGGTTTTGGCAAAGGGAGATCTCCCGCCAGGCGAGGCGTGTTGCCTAGGGAGCGGCCAAGCTCCATACCAAGCGTTGTAGAAAACTTCGATAGCGTGATTCAGGTCTGGCGTGACGTCATCGTGTGACGTGTGGTGCGGTCGCCACAAATTCAAAGAGATTGCAATATTTTTTTTTGTTTGTTGAGCGGTGAGAGTAAGAATTTCGGTGAGCTTTACGAGATCATTGTTTAACAAAATATTCGATGCGGAAATGGTTCCATGCGAAATCTATAAACTCTATTATACTTTCACTAAATATTAATGTTTAAAGTGTAAATGAAACATCAATAGATCAATAAATCCATCCATGTAACTGACGCAAAATATCGGTAAAAAATGCGGAGATCATGAGTGCGCGCTACAATTAAAATGAATGAGTGTCCGCGATGAAAAAAGTTTAAGTTTAAAAATCATAAAAGGGTAGATATGACATTAATTTTAATGTCATGTCATTATGGAAATGTCATAAAAGAGTAAACATGACATTTAAATGATTATCATGTTTACTCTTTTAAGATTAAATCCCTCTGTATATTGTATACATATAATGACTATGTATTCACAATGCATAAATATATACTAACATTTAGAATGAAATGCACAAAACATGATGTTATCTAAAATGATTTAGTTAGAATTCGATTAAATGAAGGCAATGTTAATTTATTACACAAACATCATAACAAACTGCAAATTTATAAACGTAACGTACATAAAGTCTGTGTGCTATTTATTGCAGTTAAGAGGCAGTTTACGAGTATTCTTCCAGTAGTCGAAATTCACGAATAACTCATATATTTTTACTACTTACCGCCCAACTAATTAACTGTATAAGTATACACAGTTGTTAATAGCAAAAAAAATATATAGAAAAATCGCTTGACGAATAGATCTATAGACAAATCTTTGCAAATTATTAAATGATAATATATTGTCATTCGAATTAAAGTGTAAGCAAAATTACAGCTTCATTGGTTGGTTTTAAATGCCGTTGTATGATTTGACGCGAACAAACAATGGAAATTCAAAAAAATCTTGTAAAAAGCATTCGATATTTTTTTATTGGTATATTATACTTTTCTCTCCCTTTAAACATGAAAGTTATATTTTATTCGAACCATCATCAACATCGTTCGCCATTTGTAATGTAATGGCCGAACTCAGAAGATATGTCAAACTTTTGTTTAATTTCTTGAAATGAGAAAAGTTAATTCGAATTCGTGAGAAAGAATGTCGAACTGCTACGAAGGTGCACGAATCTTTTAAATCGATGAGTCATTAAAGTTGTTCAAGGTAATCGTTTAATACGTAAATTTAGTTAAAAGTGTCGTAAAGCTCTTTACTGTATTCAACTTGCTTGAGATGATGATGTGTTATAATTAAAGCGCTCATAGCCCGGCGGCTCGCGGCGATCCTAAGTAATCGATCAAGGTTAGCAAGGTTAGCAAATTACATGAATTATATTTAAAAATATTGGGAAAAACTATTATAGAGATATTTAATCCATAACAATGATTTTTAAAATGTTAGTTTCCTTGTTTGTTCTTTTGTCCCAACCTATTTGGATGCGGTTTATTAGCGTGTTGCAGTACGAATTTTATTTCAATTGGTTCACAAAACAAATAGGTGTAAATTTAAAAAACGCATTTAAAATTTTTCCATTGTAGCTAAACACGAAGGGATACGATTGCCAAAGCAACGCAGCGGTTGATTTAAATTAGTAAATCAATAATCATCTTCATAGAGTAACATTCCTAGTTACAACCGTTCTCGGCCAAAGTAGACTTAAGTTTCTTAACTTGTTTAGGTGTTCTTTAACAAGTTCAATCTCTTTTGAGTGGGCGTTAATACGATAACCGTTGTTGGCTCGTAACGTAATAATTATTAATCCGCACTAAACTAACTTCGTTGCGATCATTAGCGTTAATTGAGACGAAATTTGTATAAAACATTTTGAAGTGAAACTTCTTTAGAATCGTTGTGATTTGAAACTCGATGAAACGAAAATGCGCCACGACAGAGACCAACTTATAAATATATAGTAAGAAAGAATGAGATAGAATACTTTACATCTCTCGTTTGAAAAGTTTCTAAACTTAAGATAATACAACCACAAAAAGTTCTAACTTAGATTATTGTTCGGAAGTTTTATTTGTATGAAAATGGTAAATGGTCATCGCTGCCCATAAACACCAGCAACACCAGTATCATCACTGAGGCGTAGTCGCCCAACATATCAGAGAGAAATAAATATTAAAATAATCTAACATTGTAACCCCATTTACAAGCTGATACATATGAAATAAAAAGAAGGATAAGACAGGATCTATTCTAGATAGATTCGTTATTTCAATCTGCACCACGACGTTCAGACTCACCGTCAATGTTACATGTAGAAACTTTGGAAACTAATAAACAGCAAAGGGCATGGGTTGTCGATTGATATGTCCAGAAAGGATCGCTTGTCAATCTTTTTTATTTGGGAACTAACTTAATCCAATCACTAAAATACACCTCGAAATTACCACAAAAATCCACGTCAAAATTTGTCAGAAAAACTCAGTCGTTAAACAAATTAAATTGCAAGCAATATCAAAATCAGCTTCAATAAATTAATGATACATCTTTTTTACTAAAAGATGCGTTGACGAAATAATTCATTAAATAAACATCGCTAAAATCTGGAAGTAGATAATAAATACA
>DWJN01006894.1:0-10348 GCA_018248895.1 Carystus phorcus | reverse complement strand
GGGTTGAATATCACTACTGCATTACATTCGCCTATTGCTGTTACGTTTCTAAGGCTCAGTGCTCATAGAACGGTTTAGCGAACTGGCTAACAACATAATTGAAAATAGTCAATGGCGTACCAAATATTGCACGATAAAATATATGTATTTTGTGTCATGAACAGAAAATCATAATTATGACTAGAATTGGAATTCGCCCAATGATTCATTAATCCATTATCCTATATCAATTTCTTAAGTCATTTATTCATAATCTATTAGCTCATTACTTTATTCGTTGGTCATTACTTCCTATATTATTTATTTTTTCCATCCATTCAGAATTCATTTAGTTATAATTTTTTTGTTCATAATTTCATTAATTAACAATGATCATTCGTTGATTCCTTAATTATTTCATTAATTCATATGCAAATGTTTTTGCTTAGTCATTTAATCATTTACCCATTGTTACATACAAATCATCTTTCTTTATATTTTTAATGTTTCATTTATTTCTATTTCAGTTTCTATCTTTGCGTCATTTCCATTTACATACAAAAGCCGTTATTTTTTACGATAGTTCGTAAAAACTTGATACGCATTACGTAATCTACTACAATATCTCATAGTAAACCGTACATCTTGTAAAATCTACAGTGAATCATCATTTTCTTTTTACAAATTTATTATAGTGGCGGGTGCCCATATTTATTTCGAATCGATGTGTTTTATGTGAATATGGAATTTTAATACACAACATTTTCTTTTTACTAGGCCCAATAGTAACCATGTCAGACGACTGTTCGACGGGTCCTGGGTTCAATTCCCATCGAGGTGGAAATTTAAATGATAAATTTAAATTTTTGTTCTTGGTCAAGGTGTTTTGTCTTTGAATTTTGAACATAGCACTCGATACATGGAATCCTACATTAGGGCTATGCATGTGTAGTGTTATTTATTTATTTCCTTTCTTTCTTTTCTTTCTAGTCGCTTACTTTTAACTTTTATGACTTTATTTGATTCAATACTGTACGATAACATTTATATACTGGTCCTAGAGACATGATAATTTCTGTACCCATACATGCATACAATGATTGGACCCATTTACTCCGGACGTAGGGTACGATCATTCGAGTCCACTCACGTTTCAATAGATGACTATTCGACGCATAAATTGGGACTATGAAGCGGGACATTGGGATATCGAGACATCGCTAGAGGAGGGTTGAATCACTATGATACCAAGCTTTATAAATGCAACCCCTTAACTGCCGCTTCTGGGGTCGGAATTATTACGACTCTCTCGTTTATGTTGATTTAGTGTATAAAGTTTAAGTTTTAAACTGATATAACGATTTGTATCGAAGCTTTTGAACAGAATAATCTTTGTTAGGAAGTAGAGGATTGAAAGAATATTGTATGTCGGGTACATGTTAAATCAAAATTATTTGTATTGTTATGTGCCTTGGAGAACAAATCTTTGAGAAACGTTTACCTATACTAACATTATTTTAAATGACGAGTTATCGCTTTGAAACCTCTATTGTTAACATATTACAGTTCTATAATTATGTATAGTTAGCTAATTAGGTTATTCTAAAAATAAAACACAAACATTATATTTTCAATTCATTAATATTTTTTTATAAATTTAAGCTTAAATTACAAATATTATATTTAACAAATAGTTCATGAAATATTTACAATAATTTTGTTTACAGTTTTTGATATGTGTGTTCAAAGATTGTGTATGCATTACATACCGTAAAATAATCATGAATTCCAAACTCAGATCCATTACGCAAAATACTGCATAAGTTAAAGTTAAATTTCTTAAGCTTCGAATCAACCACAATAATTTTTCTCGCCTACATTAATAAAGTTACAAATTTTTAATACTAATATCTGATACGTCGGGGCTGGCCGGCGGTAGAGCTTTTATTAAATTAAAAAATAATTATGTAAAGGGCCGGTCACACTAATGAGTTATTTAGATAGGCGTACATGATTTGTGGTCACGCGACTGCTACCAACGCGCTTATACAAATGGGCGTATATATACTTGCGCTAGTACGAGGACATTTGGGTATAGCAGAGTAACAAAAAAGTGCCTTCAACCCATTAATGGCCCACTACTGAGGACAGGGCTCTCCTCATCACTGAGGAGCTCTAGAGCATCCACCACGCTGCTCCATTGCGGATTGGTGGAGAGGTTAGTGGCCAGACCAAGTGTCGGATGTTTTTAAACCGCCCGAAGGCCACCAACATGACTAGACGAACGTATGTTCATAACAACCGGGACCGACGGCTTAACGTGCCCTCCGAACCACGGAAACGCTCAAGAAATTTCTGCCAGTAGCGGTCACCCACCCAAGTACCGACCGCGGCCGCAGTTGCTTAACTCTGTCGATCGCATGGGATCGACGCGAGCCGCCGGGCTATGAGCTTCACAAAAATGTAATTACAATTAAGTACTTAGTAAGTTTGGGATTATGTTTGTGTAGTGTTATTATTTTTGATTGCTTCTTTTTCTTTCTTAGCTGGTCATCAGTAATTACTTTTGTGTTGCTGGTGTCCATAGACCACGGTGACCACTCAGAAGATTAATAAGTATAGATAAATTGCCGAGTTAAATAAATCTAGAATATCTGAACTCTATATAAAACTAAACCAAAATATATAAATCTCCTAAAATTGATCCAAAATTTGTATAACTTTTTGAGTTAATTTATTCCAAACATGTATTAATAAAGTAATCATAATTAAAACCACCCACTTTATATTCGTAGTGGTCGCACCTCAACCCTTTAATGTTGTATTGCGTGGTTCGAGTCGATAAAAAGTTCATCGAATTGTACCTACCATAATGGCAGCCAAAGAAACTATTATCAAAACACTCTGTAATATTTTCTGTTAATTCATGATGACTCATTTTATAAAAATGGAAAAATATATTTTTTTAATAAAAACAATAAACTTTATACCAAATGTCTTTCTGAAAAGCTCCAATAGCTAAAGCTTAAAGCTCAAGGCTCATTTAAAAATATGAAATGCTACTCGATTTGCCAGATTTCATCCTGCAACAAAACTAAACATTTTGTAATAGATCGATTTGTGAATCTATACCATTCGTTTAGGATGAGTTCAGACATACACACATGTAAGTACACGAACAGAAGTTAAAATTCATAATGAAGATATGTGTTGAATCTATTTTTTGCAAACAGTCAAGCATAAACTCAATACCATTCAATGAACATTTTCCGTGATAGCGGTTATAATATTTAAGAATATGGAAAAAGGAAAAAGCTAATTAAGGTTGTATTCATAGAAGTTATTACAACGGCTAATTTTTTTCGTCGCAGCTAAGGATTTATTCACGGGATACATTATTAAATAACTGAAATTGACTTGACTGCATGATAGTAAATTCTCACTAATGCGTACAGGCCAAGAAAGAATTAAGAAAGAAATTATTTGATCTCAAGCCCCAGTCTTCATTTCGTTCATCCTGAATACGATAACCTTACCTTAAGCGAGATGTTACTAGGAACATTAAACCTAACAGTTCTACCACTTAACCTAAAGGATAGTCATTATCTCCATCATGAATATTCCAGTAAGTGGACACAGCCGCCCGGTTCATTAATAACACTTGTCAAACACATTCGACGCGTTAATTCGTCAGATCATCAATTAGCCTTTTACATTCGTATTTGTCAACGTCGTTTGATGATTGATCTTTGTTGTGAGTAAACAAACGTAATGACTACGATGATTCGAGTGAAAAAACATTGTGTTTATCCTTGTATTAGTAGATCAATACCAACTTAATAACAATGGACTTTCGCAACATAACACCTGTTTTTATAAACTATACTAGAGACGTCGAAATTGCTCGTAACGCATTTGTCAAAGCGTAAACAATAACTCTTTTAAAAATGTATTTGTAATATGTATTATACGTTAAATAGCTTTATGAATGTTTTGTTAGTAAGTTATAGCTACACCAAATTCCACACTCAAACTTGCATGCATTATTCTCACAAAGGGTACAAAAGTTTCTCTTTTCACTTAAAGATATTAAGTAAGTGTGTGAAATGAGAAGTAGTGTGTGTATTTTTGTAATCTTTATAAAAAATGTAGCGTATTCGACAGATGTTGTTCTGTAGCATAAAATAACATTTTTATCCATCGAATCGAATTATGAATCTAAACCATTTTCGAATCGAACTAAAAGTTCAGTGATATGAACTGAAGAAACATATATACAAAGTTATTAACTATCTGCGCACCTTCTTCACGTAAACATTAACTGTGCCAAATTCCGTACTTTTCCATTCGCGGAATTATCGTAACAAGAGGTACAAATTTTACGCCTCACGTATTAATATATACATGATAGAAAAAAAACATTGTTTACACCAAAAACTATGCTATGATTTCTACGCAACAATCTGCACATTCACTTTAAATATTTTTAAATTAAAACTACGCGCAGTAAAAGTATTTGCCGCCTCTCATCTTTTAGTAAGTGACGATGAATCCTTGCTACAGTAAGGCGCGTTGACTTTATACATTCAGAAGGACTGTATCAATGTATCGTGGATTTAACGTAAATCGTTGGCACGAACCATAAATCGAGGTATGGCCGCGGGCGGACTAGACAAAACAACGATTAATACTACCGTTTAACTAACGTTGGGCCATCCGTTACCCGGATATTACCGCCAGTGCTGCGCAGTGTCGGATAGTTTTACACGGGTTATTTGTTGTAACATCGACCGGGTCTATTGCGGTACACGGTAATCTCATACTTGAAGAGGTCTGGGGAATAATTAACCTCGGTTCTCTAGTCTGAATATGAAAGTAGTGATGTAGAGGTATATGCCCACCCGTTTTTTTAGGGGGAAATCTCCGTAAAGATACCCAACGGGTGATGTGGGTTTTTACCCACTAAAACCCCCTCCAACCCTCAGAAGAGACTAACGCGTCAGGGGAAGCTCCGGGGTATGCCCACCCTAGTTCTTAGAATCAGTTCATTTAGCCGAAGATGTGTATGAGAGCTTCGCCTTCCCACGCTCTGACAAAGAAGCTTTTAAAGGCAAAAGTAGCTTGTAAAAGTGAATACAATTAATTTGAATACACGGAATCAAGTCGGTGAATCAGCGTGATGGATTACGTCTCAGATCTCTTTATTTATGAGGAAAACGCGAATTCTTGATTAATATCCGAGTTATCTAAAGACAATTCTATATTACGAAAATTATAAAAGTTTAACGTCGCCTCACTAAGATAAACCTACTATTTCTATTTGTTAACAAATGATCATGAAACGAAATATTAACTTAAACTTATTACTATACATCACTGAAAACCGTATCTGGAGCAGTTCAGCTGTTACGACGAACAACGCAAACAAACGCAGGCACATATTTTTAAAAAACCTCATCCAGATATACTTATTAATTTATACCTTAAATCTATCTATCTTTCGGTTACAGACATTCAACAGTCCAATAGTTTTATTATAATGTATCACATTCATAATAGTACTGAAACAAATTTGCAACTGGTATTATTCAGATTTATCATTCATACATTTTACGTACGAATCTGTATTGTGATCGTTGATCCTAAAAGCATCACTTTCAATTTTCCACACGGCACCCACGCATTTCTTATAATGGCGTCAGAAGTAACAAACACGTTCTTCTATTCGCGAAATCCGACCCTAATCTCACGGCGAGATCCAATAAAAATATTAACTTGTATTTTCATAACGGGTCCCTCAGGGGATTAGCGTGGGGGTACGATACTTACCTTGGTGAGTAATAAAAGAAATCTACCTAATGTTGGATATAAGACTTGGTGGATGTCTCCCAGGGGTACTTCAGAACGCCACTTATTACGGTATCGAAATAGGCACTTATTTCCCCTGCCTAATGATGATTGCAAAGTTGGATGCAGACTGGGTTACGAGATATTCAACTTCAAATTTATTAATAACTATTGTCAGTAATAAAACCGATTTCTTAAAATAAGCATGGTACGATAATGATGTCATAATAAAATTATATTAATTTAATATTTCCGTGTAATATCCCAGGAGTTGAAACTCGACCATAATAATTATTAAAAAATCGAAGTAGGTATAAGTGAATATATTCATTACTAGTATATCTAAAAGATGTAATTTCTCTCCAGTCGTAGCAAATATTTGTATATTATAAAAATACGCGAATAAATATTTATAACAACTTTAATATTCAATGCATTGTGAACGTAGCGAATTTGTAACAAGATAACGCGGCTTACAGATGTGAGGACGTTAGAGAAATATACAACGTAATAAAACTAGACGTTTCAGCGTTGTTCAGTTTAAAACGTTAGCTTTGTACAACGCCGGAATTGTGTGAATGATTTCAGTCGAACGGCTTTGAACAGAACTCGTTATAATGCGATTAGGATAAATAATAATGTATTGTTGTATCTCATTATTCGGCCTCAATATAATGCACACAGCAGTTTTGCAAAATATAAATAGGAATCATATTATAAAATCGCTGTTCCTATTTAACTAGAATTATTGAGGCCCGTATTGAAGCCTGGCTAGAATATTGACACAAATCCCGTAATAGTTGACCACTCTCTTGCTTGAGTCAGCCATCAAATATGGCATCCGGCTAGAGATTTGATAGCAAGTACTTTCTTTTTTTCTCTTGTTTTAACCGGCAACGCATCTGTATTGCCTATGGTGGTGCTTATATCTATGGGCAACAGTGACTTTATACAATTTTGTCTGTCAGTCTGTTCCTTTGTCGAATAGTCACATAAAAAAAAGTATGGAGAAACTGAAATTGAACAAAACCAAAGTTACGCAGCATTTTACGTATTTTGATTTGTACGTCCAGCCGTGTAAAATTCATAAAAGTGTCGTATTTAATTAAAAATAACGTCAGTTAGATAATAGTCCAATACCACCAGAACTAAATGTGTATGTCAATCTGTCAAATTTAATTTACAAGTTTTCATTACAGGCGGTCACCCCATAAGTAAAACAAAATAAAAGTTCGTAACAATGTAATAATAAATTTTAAAAAATTGTTGCTCTCACGATTTCGTAATACAATACAAAAATAATACAACACAACGTACAATACTGCCTTTCTCGCACTTTCATGTATTATTTCGTACCAATAGAATTACAAAAGAGCCCTATACAAATACTGTCACAAAAGACTTTTATCCCTTTGACGCTTTATATAACATATTTATAAAACTGTGTTTTTATATAAATAATGGACCTACGATTACGAACAATTTTGGGATACGTGTAAACCGTTAAGTGTGTATTCGACAGGGGTTTTGGAACAAATTATTTTAAAAACTACCTAAATACATTAACCTCTGTTAAATCCTTTAATTTAAGTAACCGTATCAAGAAGTTACAGTAAACCATTCTGAACGGGTTACTTCTTCTACTGATGTAACAGGGTAACCCTTTTATAGTCCAAACACTGTAATTTATACTCTCGTACTCTTAAAGTCCTACGACTTTAAGTTTAAAATAAAATGCATTGGTATTGTCTATTTTGATTCGTCTCTATGATTTCAGTCGTATTATATCTAAGTTTTACCGTATGCAAAAGAATAATAATATGGTTTCTGGTGGAAGTTTGGAAATTAAATTCCCAGGTTACCTCAAAAAACACTTTTTGGAGAATAACCTCCGGCGATGGGTGTTACATAATGAGAAAAAGTAACTCTTTTCGTTAGTTAACTTATTAAAAAAATAACCCCTTCGACGGTGTTAGGGTACCTATGGTCAAAAGGTAACCTCCATCGTTTCAGTAACTGAATATAGTAATTTGTTCAAATTAAGTAGCTCGTAAATAAGGTTAGAAGGTCCCTGCTTACAATTATCTACGAGTCAAATCCAGGCAGGTTAATTGAGGCGTACTTTTTATACCTTACATCGAATTATTTAATTTTAAATCAATAACCATTACATGCACTATAGTAATAATGTCTTGATGGTAAATATTTTCCGTTATATCTATGCAAATAAAGTTCAAAAGGGTTGTGTTGGTAACAGTATAATCGTCTATTAATTTAAATGTATACTTTTATGTATTCACAGAAAAAAGAAACTATTGCTTATCATCATATTATGTGAACATACTCATAGAGAGAATGATAAATGGATAGATGATGAGTTTAGATTAAGTTTTGCATCAATATATCAGAAACAATTCGGTATCTGTAACGAGAATAAATAGCAAAATTCCATCGATTACTCGCGAAATTTCCACCGACATCCTAATAACAGTTCACAGATGTAACCTTTACAAGTACAATGATAATTTTACCGCTCGTTACCAAGTCTCTCCCCACCTTAATACCGCCAAGATTACACCGGCAATAACCGAAAACAATTGGCGGAAGAACAAAGAATTAATATTTTATTATCAAAGGATCTCTTGATCGGTTTGTTTGTCTTGGGGATAACGTTGCCGCGGCTCGCTCCGACAAATTGGCTGGTAATTATTTGTTCAACGTATTATAATAGATATCGGGTATTATTTTGTTTCTGTTACTCGGACGTGGATTACGTTTTGTCAGTACTAAGATACTTTTGCTTGAAGGCATTACCTATGTAACACTCTAAGAAATAATTTAAAAAGTAATTATATTTTTGTAGCAAACTACGGGTCATATAAAACATTTGGACCCACATTTTATTTATTTATGTATTTGAACACCAACGTAATGTACACCGATTACAAATTAAGCAGAAGACAGCATTAGAAGGAAGACAAGAGTCATTATAATTATAGGTATAGACTGCATGCACAGAAAGCAAGTAAAAACTAATAAAACATAATAAATTACAATACGATTATAAATTAAATTAGCCTATAAAAAGTGAATACAATGTCAGAAGTAAAACAGCATTAAAAGTTAATGTCATTGGTAAAATTAAATTGATTTGAATTTATTAGAACAATAGTCAAATAAAGTACTAGAAATAATCTTAATACTTTTTATTAATAACCTACTATAATTTAGTAACATGGTAATCACTGGTGTAAAACGACATCGATCACAGATCCTGATATATTTTGAATAACAAAAATATTCGGCGGTTACATATCATTGCGTTTAATCCATTAATGACCCTCTTTGTCTTATTACACCCAGATATTGTCGATAGTAATTTGTTATACATTATAGCTTCCAAGAACAGTATAAATTTAAGGAGGATTGATTATATTTGAGGAGAAGAAGATTTATATGACGCAAGAATTTAAGGAGGATTATATTTGAGAAGAACAAGAATATAAAAGATTTATGTTTGCTAAAATGATAAGCAGTTGCAGTAATTTGGTTCAATGTTGATTAAAAACTAAACCTAAATCTGATCATCCGTTTAAGCGTGGCTTATTGTGATTATAAAGCAACTTTTATACATACTTAAGCCGAATTATAAATTCATATACTGTACTCTAATTGTTTTCTTATATTGCATGTGTATACCGAGTTTGGTTTCCGTACAAGAAAAATAAATAATTAAATTAATCGATCTTTAGTATTACTTCAAATTATGTGTATGTCCTTTCTTCAATTTAATAAAACACACACAAAAAAGTTAACAAAGTTGGTCGAACCCTTTAGTGAAATTCACATGGACAAAAGAATTATACATACTTAGAAAGATTATTTAAGAAATGTATTCATATTACATATACTTCATATTACGTCATTTCATTCTCCGGGATTAAAAACAGTAAATTCTCCAAGAGACGTAGTATAATCCGTATTGATATACGCCGCTCCGAACGGAATTACAGTCAGTATCAACGACAATCGACCATTTAGATCGCTCTTTGATGTTATTACCAAAAATTGTTTAATACCTATACATCACCGTGCGTGACAAAGGCATAATAGATACGGGTCACAGAATAGGCCCCTCAAATATCCCACGACACATTAAACGTGATATCTCACCAGAGGCTATAATTTATCTTAACAAAACACTTTAGTCGTTAAGATACGGGCCGACGGTACACTGTTTAAATCACGTCAACCACGCGACGGAGAGAGCAGTTCGTTTCGTACGACCTTTGTTTAGTGTTTTGCGAAATAAGTATCTGTTCGATAAAATACACGCGTCGAAAAACAACTTACTATAAATGTGTGCTACGGTTGGTATTATATCTAGTCTCCACGCTACATGTCCGTGACTTCATGGCCCTCAACCCATTAATAGCCCACTACTGAGCGCGGGTCTCTCCTCATCACTGATGAAGTCTAAAGCATACTCCACCACGCTGCTCCAGTGCGGATTGGTGGAGGG
>DWJN01006893.1:0-10348 GCA_018248895.1 Carystus phorcus | reverse complement strand
AACAATATACAAGTTAAAAGTTATATTCGTTTTCTTGTGGAATTATTATTTCAAGTATCTCCAGCTCCCCTACACTATCAATAACATACATTTCAAAGTTATCCTATCAAACATTTCATACAGGGCTACAGAATCCTGTATTCGATGGGCATTGTTTATAAAAAGCAATTAACGTGTTTAGTTTAAATTTACGAGGCCGGCGTGCGCCATGCGCCACTCACGCGAGGGGTATGCGAGGGTGGCTGTATAAATAGTATCGCCCATAGACTTGTTCGTCTTTCCCTGACGGCCGGGCGCCACGAGCCCGCAGCCGCGACGCTATGCACTGTTAGTCACTTCAAATGCCATTCCACACCATCCCTTCTATATAGACCGCGGTACAGTTACACGAGGTTTGTAATAAAATCAAACGATTAAAAGTAAATAAAGCCTTTTTTTAAACATGCTTATAGAACTGCCTTCTAATCCCCTCATTAAGTTTTCATCTTGACCATATTGGATTTAAAATGACATCAGATATACAGACATCGCCATCTGAATTACGCGCGAATTCCAAATCAGTGTATTTGGTTAAGAATACGAGCTGCTAAATCCAGTAACAAGATTCCACCCAAACACACGGAAGTTGTATAAAGGAGCAAAATAATCTTGTGTATGTTAGACTTCACCGACGTCAGAAAGTGGAATTACTGTGAGAAAACCCAAATTGAACTGTTCAATTCATAGTACTCTGTGTGCATTCATTCATACATTAGTTTCCGGTATCACACAACAGAGGGCAGCAGAAGGCAATTTACAGATAGCGAATATCGGCAGCCAGTGTAACTAGTCGTTTTGCATGTAAATATTATAATTTGATTTGATACCATACTGTAGTGAATGTACAGTTGAATGCATCATTTAATATGCACATGGAACATTTTCAGTGTCTGACCAGACATTCTACCTTGGTTGTTATCAAAAGATCAATCGTCAGTCGGTACCGATTTTAACTTTTCAGCGGTTTCTAAATTAAACTTCAGGGCGTTTATTACCTAACTAAGTTTACCAAGATATAACACGACGTCTATCCTGATTGGTAAGACTTGGCTGTAAACGTGAAACAAAGACAGGTGGATAGAGAGTAACAAACAGTGATATCTGACCTCCTTCTCGTGTTGCGTCCTGGCGTCCCCGTGGATCCTGTCCCGCAGCGCCACCAACTCCAGCGGCCAGCTCGACAGCTCCGCGTCAGGGTCCGACAGCAGCACCTGGGGGGCACGGTCACATTCAGTTCGAGGGCTGGAGTATTTATACCATGATATCAACGCAAGACAACACACACAACGACATAATATATCGTAGATATTGACATCACGATTAACCAAGGCTCATACAAAAATACAAGTATCTACTGATACTTCATGAAATTGTAATGGAGACAGTTGAAGACAGGCTGACCTTTTTCGTTAACCAAGTAGACAAGCCACCAGATGGTAGGTGATTGTCACCTACCACCAATGTTGGAAACTAAAGACATACGGCCGGTTTCTGAAAGGCTGATCGACGAAAAAATTAAGAAATTCACGGTCAAATCTATTGTCAGACGTCAATTGGGTTGCAGAAAGCATGACTATTCAGAAATTATTCGCTAATCAACGTTTCAGAAACTTGAATTGACTTCATAGAACTTTCACGTTAATACCATGCGTGTTATATGAATGAAATTTTGACAAGCCTTTCAGAAACTGGCGGTTAGACTTGAATTGGCATTATCCGTACAAGCCTTCAACCAATTAATGGCCCACTACTGGCACGAATCGCTCCTCATCACTGAGGAGGTCCAGAACATACGTCACAACGCTACTCCAGTGAGAATTGGAGGAGTTAGTGGCAACCTAAGTGTCGGAAGTTTTTATTTGCCCGAAGGCCTCTGTCGTGGCTTGACGACTGCTATCTACAATAAAAATCGACGGCTTAACGTGCCCTCTAGTAACCAAGTAAAATCATCGATTAATAGAACAACGATCCTATTTGTTCCCTTTCCTAGAACTGTTTGTCGTATATTTTAAACAATTTATTTTGTTGCTGAATAATGCATGGATAGTAAATTTAAAACGCTTGTTTTAAAAGTCGAAGAAAAGTAAACTGTTGAGAGTTTCTTATAAAACAAGATTTTAAAATTTCTTAGTCTGTCTAAATTGGCACCGTAAATAACTTTTTTTTAATATTATACATCGTCGGCTAAGTATATACGATATAATAATTTAAATATCCTCAGCTTGAAACAAATATTTTTCAAAATACAAATCTGGTACTAAGTTCAGATTAGTGTTACATATTCTATTTATAAGATTTCAGTAACTTGTTAAGGATAAATAATTTCAATATAAAGTAAGAAAATGTTATTATTAAGTATAATATTTACAACCCATAATTAAATGACAAGTAAATTAAACCTTCGCTAATATAGGATATGAAATAAACTTTCTATTAAATGTAAGTTACTCATACACAAATTACATAAAATGGTACAAATACATTATTTACAAACATCATATACAGTATTTACAATACATAAGCGAAAAAACAATGTTGCTAAAGTTACGTTAACGCTTTTTATAAGAACAAACGTACTGAGTAAGTCAATCATGAGGTCACTAAAGTACACAAATAGCTATCGCACTAACCCAAATAAATAATATACGTGACTGGGGAGTTAGCAGAGAACATAGGCATTAAAGGTCAGGAAATGACATGCGAGTAATGAGAAGGTGAACTTACAACAATATTCATATCGGCCATTTCTACCAGTTCACAATTAACCCTTGTCTCAAACATATAACGTCACAATTCCACAAGTCTCTATTTTAGAACAAAATCTCTAAATTCACTGCACTACTCCACAACGCCTCCACAGTAAATAACAAACGAATACAATTAAGTACATACGGACCATTTGACCCCCCTTATCGACCACCGATTGTCACCAAACAATAACAAACAAGCCAATACGGACCTTATTGCATCCGACCCTACAACTAAACATTACATTTGTTCATTGAGAAGCTATAATTATGTTATTTATTTAATAATTAGAGATAAGTAATTAGTGAGCGTCATTAGCAATTTTGTTAATAGTCAACCCAAAACAGTTCTCTAAACAAACACGGCAGCTGTTCACTGTTGGATTATAAAATCAGGTAAAGATCGCTCTCATTACTAAATTAAGTGTAGCCATTGATTAGTTGATAAGTAGTGAGGGGTTCCAGGTTCGACTACCGGCGCTAGTAGTAAAAAAGCAATGTCATTATCCTGTCATGGGTATTAATTACTTGTTATTTGTATTCTCCACGTCAACGGCGACACAGCACATCTTGCTAAAAAGGTATATGTGTATGCGTTAAAAAAAAGCTTATTTTCTACCGTTACGTAACTTATTCGTTAGACTCTAGTCATATGGAAGGTATCGATGGGATTAAAAAATGGTTTCTACTGTGTCTATCGCAAATTGGTTATACTTATAGTTTCAGGCTATCGTACGACAAGCTCCTACTTCGGTTCTAGCTAGCGAAGTTTGAGACGAATGTTTTCGCGTCACGCCTATTTGTGAATTGGAGTCAGTCATGGTCAAGAAACACGTTGCACGACTAACTGCTAATTTCTGAAAGGCTGATCAACGAAAATTTATCTAATAAACTGTCAAATCTGTTCTCAGACGTCAACAGGGTTGTTGAAAGCATGATTATCTCATTTGATTTGAACAATTAATCAGTTAAACAAAGCTAACAAATTTACTTTCGAGACGTATGTCAAATGCGATGTTGTTCTTTGATTTATCATTCACTAACCAACGTTTCAGAAACTCGAATTAATTTGACCGAGTTTCCTGTTATGCCTGTCAGTTCAACGAGATTTTGATAAGATTGAACCGGGGGTAAGTCCAATTAACAGTAACATTTTTTACATTTAATAGTTATTATACAGATAATTTACGAGTAAACATCGACAATTGACCACAGTGGTCACGCGGTACCGCATCTCCTGCGGGTATTGCGTAGGGCAGTAGCTCGCACTGTTCTCTCCCATAGGTATTACATTGTATATGTATTTCTTATGTCATTACCTTCATAACACGTCAAGTGCGTACCTGACTCGCGTGGATATGGTTCTATTATATTATAATATTTTTAGGTTCTCCTAAAGCTGTATTTTCCTAACTTTAGCTTCTCTATAAAACCGAACGATTTAAAGTTCTTACTCGTACTATGACAACGTTAAAAATGTAATTTACAATATGCAAATTTTAGCAAAAAAGACACAAATTCTACAAAAGATCTTTTTGATTTATTTAGGTTAAATGTTTAGGTATTGTATTGTAATCAAGTAAGTGTTATATTTAATTGTAGTCACGTTTGTTCCCCACTATTTTATTTTTCATTTATAGTTTATGTGCTATCCTGGTCATCGACCCCATATTATAAATACATATTAAGAATAAAATTGACTATAATATCCGATACTTTAGTATTAACTAAATAAATTGTACTTTATTGTTAACGTACACTCAATAAAATTAATTTTACTAGGACACCCAGTACACTTAACGGAGACGGCGTGGAGTTGAGAAGCGGGTCAGCTACGCGAAAAATGTCACTTCACTCTGGCCTGCCGCCAACCTAACCCCATATATCAAAATGGCGGGACACTAGCAACTAGCAAGCAGCACCCGATCCCGATGACTGTACGCGCCCTAAGTTTAAAATTGGAATCACACTTTCAATATTTTTTTCATTGTTTCAATCACGATAAATCATTGTTTACTTAAGTTTGCCAATTTTACGGCAATTTATAAAAAAATATCTTTTATTTTAAAGAAACAGTTAAAGCCATAAATAAGAAGGTCAATATAACGGTAAAGTGAAATTTATTTGTGACTATAAAAAAGTGATATATTGATTTAATTTAAGTATTTAATAATAATGCCATTACTTACGCGGCGAGCATAAATACGCAGATGGTCTCGATCCGGCATACCTTCAGACAGACATTGTCAACACCGACACTAAACAATAATTATCACCTAAAAATAATCCACTTAACACTTAATCCTTGATTCTCATTTAAAAAAATAAACAAATTATGCAGTTATTAAAAGTTAATTACACTTAACTTTTAAACTGAACACAATAAATAACACGCAAACAAATTAAGTCACTATCAATATGAAGTTTCATTTTTTCAAAATCAAAAAAGTGATATATTCTTTTTTAAAATTTTTACACAATCACATCGATCAACGTGTACAGTTTTACACAATCACATATACTGACGCAGACACGATAGCCCTAAAGCGTGACTCCAGGCAATCCTTTGTGGTTGAACGGTCAAAACATGTATTGGGAAGTGAACCTTGGTCTATTTGTGCGGCGTGCGGCGTGAGGTGGCCACCTCATTTTTATTAATGGAGTACTTTCGGCTGGCCCGGGGCCAACCGGTGGTCGTAGGGACTCCTCAACAAAGACAATATCCACTACAGTGTCTTACTAATCTAATATTTTTTTTATAAAACAAATACAATTAACTACATGAGATAACTCCTTTATGTTGCTCTAAGAACTGGATTCATATTTTATCATTGAAATAATTTGGTTTAGGAACCGCTCAATTAACGAAAGTCAAAATTTACTAGAACTAACATTTTAATAATTTCGTAACAGTTTTAAATTAATTATTTACAGTATATATGTATGTAAATCTTAAATTGATTAATTTTAATTACAGATTTTTAGAAATGATTGATTCCATATTTAATCGATATGTTTAAGTATGGTTTCAATTATTATTCGACTAGCATTGCAAGCACGCTTCCTCATACATTGTAACTATTTAATTACAAATCAACATTATACGTATTTAAGGATTTACATTACCCGATACTGTATAAACACATTAACGGAATGACGTCAGTAAATTCGGATCAATAAAGATCAAATCCGGTTGGTTTTAGCTTGTTGAAAGTCAGACGTCATAAATATTTTTAGCGGTCGTTATATCAAAAGTATGGAATCACTTTATATTTTCAGGAATCGAGTACGATATTGTGATATTTATGTACTGGCCATGAGGATGTTATAGAAAGCTAAGTTAGTAAACTTGATTGCAGACAAAATAGTAGAAGTAGACAGTAGAAAAAATAAATTTCATAGTTAAATTAATGTGTGTTCCCTCTGTAGCCGTAATTACTATAATATTTATTTATATTAATTTTGTTTATATTATTTTATATATATATTAATTCTGTTTTCTCTTAAACGGTTGGATCGATTACAATGAATTTATTTATGTTTTTACGTGGACTCGAGAATATATTCACATTTCGATCCGACAGAAAATGTTTTGTTTTAATTTATTTATTTATACACCTTTTTAGTACAGTCTATTTTTATCTGATAACATAACTCGAAACAACGCAAACTTAATTTACATTACAGAGAAGAGAAAGCGCGTCAGTATAAACAACAGAACCGAATATTGCGTACGAAAAAAGAGTAATAATGTTTTCAAGTGACAGTAAGAGTGGGTCAGTTGGCAGACCTCGGTACACGTTGGCAAGTGCCGCCTTCCGGGGTGGACGGTCGCGCCGCCGCGCCGCCGCGCCGTCAACGTACCACGCGAATAAACAACTCACCGCGGACACATGCTTACTATATTACCATCACATAAACTTTACAGTTATGTATTGCGTATAGTCCAATTACTTCTAATAAGATGACTTTAATTTCATAGATATTGGTATTTTAAAATTATACAACATTTACACTTCAAATTATTCTTGGCTTTCGTTGTGGTTAGCGCATTGTAGAGATATCTCTTTTGATTCTACTATTGACACGAAGTTTAGAAATTATAATATGTTACATTGCATAATACCTCGCTCGAGTCGGTGCTCCCACCTACTTATGTCTTCAAGAAAATGATTAAGCTTTCACTAAGTTTATGTCGCGAACATCTTGGAATTGATCGCCGCTTACCTTCAGGTCTCATCTGGGTTCATGGTCAACCATTAACTTTGTCGAATGTAGAAATAGCGTAATTAGAATTGTGCATCACTCCCGTCAATTACCTAGGAAGGCGAGATTGTAGTGACCATTACCTCTTATTAAAATTAACTCTTATTTAATTTAAAAAATACCTCTTATTATTTTGTTCTGTTGAACGACTACCTATTACTTAAAATTACGTTTAGAACAACTGATATATTTGGAAACGATCGTTAGCATGGTTTGAATGTACCTATTTATTACTCCATGATAATTATACCAAAACTGTGACACACAACTGGTTAAAACGTACCTGGAGCTGATCCTGCAGCTGCTGCAGCACCTCCTGGCGGACCTGGTCGAGGCGGCGCTGCAGCGGCGCGTCCTGCGGCCGGGCGGTAAGCAAGCCGCCGCGATACGTCACACACAGGCGGGTTAGTCGCATTCCATGCAGGCACAGAAACGTGGCATTAGCTCACCATGTACATTGGACACTGCACCGACGTGGGAGGACCAGTGTGGCCGATAGTGTGCATGGAACCCTAATCTCCAGCTTGCCAAGTTAGATAGTGTTCGTGAAATGGTTATATTAGGTGTTTTAGATCTCCAAAAATATACAGTTCATACATTTACACGATATTCCAGATGTCATACACATGTGTGACCAACATTGAGAATTAGCTGCGACAATATTTCATTTTAATTTAAAATTCATAATATCAAAAGCTTGCAATGTCGTCGCTGCTAGATTTTGTGTTACTTTCATTTGGTGTGATATTCAGTGTAAGTAGTACTTAGGAGTGCTTTTTGATTTGGAAATAGATTCAAATATTTACAAAAATCTACATCGAAAATATGAAGATTCAAATGATTCAACAATTATAGATACTTGATTCAGAAATAACTTAATAATAAAATAACTTAATTCAGACAAAAATATTTACTTAAATAGTTCCAAATGGAATTAAAATAACAAATAATTAATGGACATGTACTTAGTTGATTAAATCCAATTATATTGAAGATACCATTAAAAAATATATATTTTGATTGTTTACTGTGTTCGCTATAGTTGAAATCTGTAGATCGCATGCAAGATTAAAACACCGCTATTAGTATAGACAGTAATCAATAACACCGAAGGAGAACGGCATCAACCCAGCCAAGAGCTTCAGACATTCAATGTACAAGGGGCACAGCGTCCATACTGATTCCCTGTAACTTCGACAAGTCATTTCTCCGACTACGTAGCCTATTTGTACATGTGTAATACACACGGGTATTTAATACTAACACACAGGTACATATGTAATACTAATTTTCTAAACAGTAGCAAACAAAATATTAATTTAATTAATGTAACCTTTTCCTATCTACATTCTCACAAAAAAATACTACCACAATTATACAGTAATGAATCATGTGCGAATCTTATCAATACGCAAGTAATTTTTTCAAATTATTTCTTTGGGTTATCGTAAAAATCTTACTTAATAGATTTTAACGCACTTGTCAATAAGTTATATAATTCAAAGTAATATATTTAAAAATCTGAATATATATTCTTTTAACATGCTTTATTTATAATATATTTTCTTGTATATTGCCAACATTTCCTCTCTACCTTTTATTACTTTCTACTAGATCAACTTACTATGGCTACTAGGTGTAATAGAGATGACTGCCAAAGTTAAAGAAAAGCAAAATGGACATTCTCTATGCATGTGGAATCGTATGTATAGAAATGGGGGAGGTCGGCAACAAGGGTGAAGCTCGACAGTATTATTCACATACTTATATAAATAGGAGTAAATCCTAACCTTCTCCAGCTCCAGGTCGATGTCCTGTTGGTACAGGGAGACGTTGGCATCCGTGTTCTCTGTCGTCTGTATGTGAGCCTTCAGCTGGGTTATCTGTGGAACAGAGCAGAAGTATTCAGGAGTAGGCAAAATAAACTTGTATCATGACAAAACATTGCCATAGAATCATCTTTCACCAGAACTAATCACTTACAAAAGTGACATAGCGTAGTTTAGTTGGAGTTTTTTTTTGGCAACATAAGACTATCTTATGTTGGTGTCCCACATACAGACTTGAGATTTTTTACCGATGAATTTCCTGCTATCGGTATACAAGAAGTTGGAGTGTTTGGTTAATCGGTACCAACTTGTACTAGGTCCAAATCATCATTACAACCTATCACGGTTCATGCCCATTTCCCACTGCATAGATCAGTACTTATATACATACATGTCTGAAAACCATACTGATAACTCTTTACATGTTACAAAATTCCACACAATCTTTTCTATGGAATTAAATAAATTTATTTGAGTTTGATTTTTACAAACAATTTGATACAGGTTTAAATGTCAAAAGATAAGTTTTTTGTACAAAAGAAGTTACAATTTCCATTTTCTTAATTCTAACACCAGAACTACTTCTTTCATAATTTACCTGTTCTTCTAAGCTCTCTATGGTATTCTTGTGGGTGTTTTGCAGCTCAGTGACGTGTGCTAAATGTTCAGCCTTCAGATCTTCTACCACCTGGTCGTGCTTCTTGCTCGTCTGTCGAAAAGAGTGCTCTAGCGGTGTCGAGGTCTGTAAATGTATACAAAATTTTACATTTTCGTAAAAAAAGGCAAATTAAAATGATTATATTTTTTTATATAACTAGCCGATAAACGAATTAAAGAGCAACGTGATTGTAAATACATGTTGGTAAGTGTTCACTGAGGCCCAAAATCGTAAGCAACAGCGAAGTCTTAACTGATGTGTTTCCTACGTAAAAGAAAGAAACGGCCTTATCACAAAACGTGGACTAGCAGAGTACTGGTTTAAACTTCTAGTAGACCGAGTAAAATAAACCTTGGCTTAAAGTATAGCATGAAAGATAAACCTATACTTGATAATCGTAGTGTAGACCTTATTTACATAAAGGCGTAGTACTATGTAGTAAGTAGGAAGTAATGCGGTATTGCACGCACCTCTAAGGTGAGAGAGGGCAGGTCGGCGCTGCGCGCGCGCCGCCGCCCGTCGCCCGCCGCCAGCTCCAGCTCCCGCTCGGGCACGTCCGAGGCCGCGGAGCCCGGCGGGGACGCGCACGCCCGCCCGCGCCACACCTCCTCCGAGTAACTGTATAATGTACGTTGCAATTAAAACATTACCCAGAGGTTATTACAATAACATATCTCCACAATAATGACAGTATCTATCAATACTAATATATAAAGCTGAAGAGTTTGTTTATTTGATTGTTTGAACGGGCTAATCTCAGGAACTACTCGACCGATTTGAAAAATTCTTTTAGTGTAAGATAGTCCATT
>DWJN01006892.1:0-10349 GCA_018248895.1 Carystus phorcus | reverse complement strand
ATTGACGTTTGACAATAGATTTGACAGTGAATTTCTTAATTTTTTCGTTGATCAGCCTTTCAGAAACCGGCCGTAAAGTGTAATCCAAATTATATGTTTAACCTTAACTTGGTTAAACACACTCAACCGCACCGACAGTCAGTTACCGAGGGAAAACAGCAGTACTCTATAAATTATGACTAACACCAAATGCATGTTCTTAAATAATACTAATATTAAAATAAATAAATAACTGCTTCTCTTACCCTACGACACTGTTAATCTCAGTCACCAATCATCACATACTAAACTTTCCGTTAAACGCACTTTGTGTAAATGAGAAAGTATATTATATAAAGACAGTAAATAAGCCATACATTTCGACACATAATTTTAACATCTCGCAAACATATTAATGTGTTGCAGCAAGAAATTGATTTTCTATCTACAAATATATACATAAACGACACACAAGTTGCCTTACAAAATACAATAGCGTAAAATTTTATAAAATATCAATTAATTGTCTGCGCCAATAGTGGACAAAAAAGTAATTACTTACTTTAATTGTCTTGTTTAGGTTAAATACAATTTATTTTGTTTGAGCACAAACCTCACCCGTTGCGGAGGCGTGTCACATGCAAATGAGCAAAATTTTAATCATTGAAAGCATTCGTGTGTGGTTATTTCAATTAATCTACCCCTGGGAAACAATACCGTCCATATTCTCTCACCTCCTAAATTGTCACAGCATTTGAAGTTTGACTTCGCCGTGACATTTTCGTTACTTCACAAAAGCATCTTCTCTTAAGATGCAATTACTGCTAAACCCAGATTACTTAGGAAACTCGATTGTGATCTCACAAACCGTCAACTGGCTCACTGCTAAGTGTAACATTTTCCCGTGAGCGATGTGTGGTGTAGCTAGGGCAGGGCGGGCGGCGTCACCACGTGCGTCTGCTTGGTGAGCACGCGCGCGCCCTGCGCCAGCTCGCCCGCCTTCATCGCCTTCGCCTTGAGGAACGCGTCGAACCCGTACACCACCATCGCCAGATACCCGAAGAACTGCAACATGTAACTCTCCCGTTAGGGTCTCCCCAACCTGATACTTACGATGTAGGAGTCTTCAAGAGGAGAGCGAATAGGCTTTTACGAAGTTAGTGCGTCCATCATCCTAGGCATCATCACCACTTAACATCAGGTGGGTTGACGTCAAGCAATAACTTGTCAAAGGTAAAAAAAAACCTATGTGGAATCGACACAATTCCAACACAATATTTAGCCTTGAGAGTCCGGATTTTCTGCATTTCTTCTTTTATCTTGGTCGGCAACGCGTCAGTCATACCTTTGATGTTGCTGATGTCGATGGGCGATAATGACCACTCAACATCAAGTGACCCGTCTGCTTGTTCCGTCGACTAGTTACGTAAAAAAACCAAGGTCCAAGCGGTCAGTTAGGTTCATTATTAACATGTACAAATACGGCCAATGAGAAGAGAAAAATCGAAAATTAAAAGCATAACATTTCAAATGCAGCAGCAGTGGTTGCCAAGTGGTAAATGCACACATTGTATACGTGACTGAGTTGCTAAATGGAAATGAAATCAGTGAAACTAATCATCTGTTCGTTACGCGCCGTGCCGTCAGACGTCAGCCGTGCCGTCTCGAGGCGCGGCGACGGGCCGTGCGTCATCTCACACCGAACAAGGCCCAATTAATAACTTTTATTGCTTTCGCAGTTAGCTAACGACGTAACCACTATGCACCGTGCTATCCACACACATATTCCGGTTTCCGAATTAATAAATATTTGAGAAGACTGATTTTGTTTAAATTAAGTCCAAACAACTACTACAAAATAAACGTGAAACTTATATAATTAAATCCAACATGTTTCGGTGACTGATTTAGTATATCACACCTATAAAATGGTACAGACCTCACTGATAGAAATAAGTTTTTGGAAAACATTTACACACAAGGGAGACTTCTATTATTTTATTTTTATATAACAATCTTCATTTTTTGTAAAAAAAAAAATATAAAAACCAATCGTTATTCGACGTTCCCCAAATACTTTTGTCTTCATCATTCTAAAGGGCGATTATAATATACTTATATGGTAAATGCCTAAAAAGAACTAGACTTAATTGTATCGAGTGGGTGTACCAAGGTAGGGTTTTCATGAAGCAAAGCGAAAGGTTGCTAGTTTTAGATATTTGTTTTGTTTTAATGAGCATCACGAATGAAAGTGACGGGCGTTAACATTGACATCGTAACGGTAAAAGCGTTGCACCCGTTCTCTGAGTGAAGTTGATTCGCGATGCGGTTTGTCGGTTGTTAGGTACTAATCAGCGACATTTGGGTACCATAAAGGTATTAATTTACGGACAATAGATACAACATAAGCAACACATCCATTGTTTTAATAATAACTGTATACACTTTCAGACCACATTAGGATTCCCCGTGTTGTTTGTCCCATAAACAACACACAAAGACCTAAGATATACGTGTAGAGCGTTAAACGTTTATTTCAACTCAACATACTTTGTTCTTTCTACCTCGCTAGGATCGAAACCCAAGAGAGACAGTCCAGTATAATAGTTATTATCCATACGGGTCATCAATTGACGACGGATACTACACACGTTAATTTACAAAAGTAATAAATAATCTTTAATAATTTAAGTAGACAAAGTCTTAATATTCCTAAGATGAAATGAATAATTTGATTTTGATTTTAATTTGATTTGCCATCACGGTTTATATAACTGGTTCAAATGTTCACAAAACAACGATAGGACTCTCGGATCGGATTAAAACGGTCACTAAGTCATCACCGCCCAAGGTAATTTTAAAGCACTAGGCTTATTACCAGGCTATGAAGCGGTAATTCTCTAGCTAGACTGCTCCATTTAAAATATTTACCGGTTAATTATTGAGAAAAGTTCGTAACTAACCTGGTGGATTAAAGACTCGTATATTGTTCGCCATAACAACTAAACTGGGTGGTATTAAGCCCGGCCATCTTTCTCAACAATAAACAGATGAACTGATGATGATGTAAGGCAATTTTATGTGTGACTATACTCACCCCGGCAGCCGAATACGCTGCGGATCCGAATGCAACGACAATAGTAGAAGCTATGAGGTAGAGGAAGGTGAGCGCGGCGCACACGACGAGCTCCACGTGCAGCCAGGGCACGCGGTGGTAGCGCTCCACCACGTGGAACAGGTACAGCAGCAGCACCACCAGCGAGAACCACAGCCCCAGCTGCGCCACCACGTTGAAGTACACGCCGCGCCCGTTCGACCAGAACGCCGACGATTGGATGCAGATGAAGCCCAGCAGGTTCAGTACCTGCAGCCGGCCGCAATGTTAGTGTGAATAACAGGTGAACGATACTGCAGCCGGTTGCAATGTTAGTACATTATAAAAACGGATAGGAAATATTATAATCGTACTTCAAAACGTACTCAATTATGATAACGACATTTGTCAACCAACTGTTCACACCTGAATCCCTGTAGTGGCTGATACGCAATTAAAATAAAAACTAACATTATTAGGGTATATAAAAATAAATTCATCCATATTTTGATCGAATTACACTATTTAACTTAGCAATTTGACCAATTACAAAGGTGATGTTGCATTAAAAAAAAAAGAAAATCTGGTTATTGTACTGCAAACCGCATATTCTTTGAATTGATATATTCTCTAGTGTCAAGTATCCCTAGAAGTTTCATCAGTCTGTATTATACCTGGAACGGGTACTCACAATCACAATTTTATTTTTTGTTCATGATTCACAGAAGTGGGACAAAACATAAGTATCCAATACAAAGATTATGAATGCCTGTCTCATAAAATACTGAGTGTCTGCAATGATAAAAATTTAATGGATCTCTACCTTCTCAACAGTAAGGATATTAATGTTAAAACTCCAATGTACTGTGTGCATAATAAAATGAATAACAATAGAAACATATACTTACTATAACAGCAATCTTGATGATTCCAGGCAGAGTTCTAACATACGAAGGGTCGAAGCGAGTCTCAGTGTTGAACACAGTGTTAGTGGAGCCCATGCTCTGCGGTGGATTCTGATTAGCCGCCATAGCGGTCTGTAAAATAACCATATTTTTATAACTTCAACTAGTAAGTTTTAGTGTTAGTTATTTTGTGTCTTATTGTCTAGTCATAGTTGTTTTTAAAAAGAGAGTGCTAGCTTGACAAGCAATTACAGGATAGAGCACAGCAATATCAGAATAGTATGTATTTAGTAGTAATAAATTTTGATATTTCATAAGTGTATTTATAAATACCTACATGAAATAAATAATTTGAGTTTTGAGTTTATGAAAATCTTATATTCTCATCTATTGTTTTTTATAAATATTGAATTTGCAGTATTATTTATTTGTAAACAAAATAATGTCCATGTTGCAAGTTCAATATTTGGTAATACTCAAGATTTTCTCATGCAGCAGTTAAAATAATGGCTAGCGTGTTATCCATACATTGCATTTAATATGCTACTTCTTCATTACAATAACCCTTTTCAGAAGTTAAATAGCTGTCATTGTTTCTATAAAATGTTTATACAATATGAGACTGTTAGAGGAACAATATGTGATTAAAGTGAAATAAAATTCCTGTCAATAGAATCATAAATTTCAAGAAGTAAAGAGATAATTATAATGTCTGTTTCCACTTAAATAAATTTTAATCTAAGCTAGAGATACAATAGTAGATAAGATATTGAGAGGTTCTATATAATATGGAAAGAAGGGCCACAAGCCACAAAGCATTATTTTACTCAAAAGCTAAAGCAAAGCAAAAGTGGAAAATCATGTTATTGCATTGTCCAAGACTTGTGGTGATAATAAAAAAAACCTTAACATAATGATTTTATATATAAAATAATAATAAGATATTTGTGTGTTATTTTTAAGTAACACATAGTATTTACTTAACAAAGAACAATCAGATGTGGCATTTAAGGGACTACAGGAGCTACTAACCCATTGAAAATAGAGTGATGTCATGCAAAATTCTTCAAACACACCTTACATCCTATTGTTTATTCACTATTGTAAATTTATAAAGATGAGATACATTTGAATGAAGGTTTTGTCACATGAGAAACCTGTATCAACAAAATAATAATACTTCTCACTGTCAACGAATATTATTTTACTTACATTTCATGACATTCAGATGTACTTAATTGTTAGTAAGGATTTCAATAAATATACAACATAATAACGTTACACCATAATAAGTACATTTTATCACGGTCAGGGATATTTAAATGATAATTAGGATACTCACAGTTACAAAGCGCGCGAATTCCCCGTGATTTTGCTGATAAAGCAACAATGCATGCAAAGTACTTCCCGCTACACTAAGATAGCTTCGGATACACGATAACGCAGTCTCTCCTTGACACTAAATTGCTAACTGATACCGAATTGCGTTAAAAGTACAAATGACTCACATATTTAAATAAATCGTAAGTACACACGGTTTGTTTACGGTTTGAACCGCTACGATACCGTCGATTGACACATCTTCACTTATCACAAAATCCAACCCCACGCAAAGTTTGAATATTTAAATTATCTAATAAATAAAATGAAATTTATTAAATACAGCACTAAAACAGTACTCATAAAATATTATAAATGTTTCTCTTATGTAGTTTATATTTTATTTTTATTAAGATTTCTATTCTACTTGTATTCAAATTTCTTTCAATGAAATATTTTGTCAACCCGACAATCCGTCAATGTCAATCAAACTTATGTCATTAGTATCTTTATCTTTGGATGTCATTATCGCTTTTGTCAAGGACAGAGTCAAACAAAACATCAAAGATGGCGACCGTGAAACTTATGTTAATAACATAAACCACCATAACCACTAATATTAAATATAAAAAATCTAATGATATATATATATATATTTTAACATAAATCGATTTAAACAATAATTATTTAAGTTTATTGTCAAGGCTTACAGATTATATGCTAACCTTTTACATCTTTTGCTTTTTACCAACTCGCCGATTGTATCATTTATCTCCACGCTCAAAACGCTCTATAATGCGTTCCACTACAGTTTACGGCAGTAACGCTCACAAGCTAGTGGAACAGAAAAAAGTGCGATCGTGAGCGTGGTAATTGTGGACGCTTAGTGGAACACGGCCTAAATAATATAATGGTGGTAAACTGTGGTATACCAGAAAGAGGAGATGGAGTTGCGCGCGGCGATGCGGTCCCGCGTGGTGTCGCGGCGGGCGCGGCGCGCGGGCGGCGGGCGGGGCGGCGCCGCGCGGGCGGACGACTCCGAGGACGAGGGGGGCGTGTCCCTCGCCGCCATCAAGAACAAGTACAAACCGGGACAGAAGGGTCAGTAGCCTTACTACTACTTCCTCATATTTCTGAACCTCTATTTACTGACCTATACCTCTATATACACATGAATCGAAAACTTTGTAATATCTTTTATGATAACTACTGAGAAATACGAAATTTGCATATATATAATCAGACAGCATATATATAATATATATATATATATATATTTGTTTGTTTATTTGTCTTTTATAGACTCTGAAATGGAAAGAGAGATATAGAGCAATGATGTATTTAGCAAGTTTGTTCAGAATTGTCTGAAAAAGGTTTTGGTATCAAAATTATATCGATGGGATGCATGATTGATGTGTTACAGTTGATAATGTTTATTTTTGTTGATCGATCGGACTAGATCTACCTGTATATATATGTATATCCAACAGAACTTCAATAAACATAACGATTGTTTTTAATTATACGCTCACTTTTCTTGTTTAGGTTTTAATTTATGCAAAAGTCTTAACACACAACATTTTATTGCAGAATTTAAAAATTTGAAAAAGCTTACAGAACGCCATCGTAACTTACTTCACATCACTCACAGAGTAATGTATCATATATGTGTCACAGAGTAACTAATTAACATTTCTTTAAATTTGATTTTTAATACTCTAGCTAGTACAGTACATATATAAAAAGTCATTGTTTCATTTAACAATAAATTGAATTATCCCTTCAATTCGTCCGTTTGATTGCAGCAACGGCCGGAGCGGCGATATACTCGTCGGAGTCGGACGCGTCTGACATGGAGACTCACCGAGCGAGGCGGCTGGACCGGGCGAAGGCTCTCAAGGACTCGGACGACGAGGGCAGCGACGGCGGGGCGGAGGCCCACACCCCTCAGCGGAGCGCCAGCGGCTCCGGCTCGGGCAGCGCCAGCGAGTGACCGCCAGGGACCGTTGGACGATGGATCTTGTGAGGAATACTAATGGCGGATTGATTTGAAGGTATAGAGAAATGATTAATATTTATACACACAAGGGACTGTCGGAGACAATGTAGATTGTAGTAGATATAGCAGGGAATAGTAATGGCGGGTTTATTTCAAGGTATAAAGAAATGATTAACTCACTTTATTTTAGTTTTGTTTTAAACATCGTCTCGACATCGTTTTTTTTAAAGATATAACGAAAGAAACTAGCACAGTTCATATACGCACTTTTATTACAAAAATATTTCCACAATCGAACGATAATGTAATTTTTATCATATTGATTGAGATTTGAAAAAAAAGTGTAATTTGACCCGTCTTTGAAAGGCTTATTAAAATTTGGTTGAACTAACAAATCAATTTAACAGGGTTAAATTTGATGGCTCTGTTTAACTGAACAATTATTCAAATTAAATACTTTCAGCAACCCAGTTCACGTTTGACAGTAGATTTGAGAGTTAAGTAATTTTTTCGTTGATCAAGTCTTTCAGAAATAGTTATCTATGGCTCACCGTTATTCATGAATTATACTGTACCTACCCAAGCCACATATGTTTTCCAAAATAAAGATATTTATTTGTAAAAAATAATTCTACCTTGCTACGATTATAAAAATAGAATTTGGATGAACATGACACGAAATTTTCTTCTCGCTCTTCGTCGGTAACTTGGTGTCGCTAGTGTCCACGGGCGACGGTACCCACTTACTTACCAGCGGGTAGCTCCACTTTTAATTTGTCAGTTACGTAAGAACATGGTGAAAATATTATTTTATGTAATATAAAAATAATATATCAGTATGAAAATAATTTCGATAACAGATTTTTTCCAATTAAAGTTAACTCGTTCATTTATCTGGTCGAAAGAGACAGAAAATACGTAATTTTCGCTCTGCACGAAAACTTGTAAATATATAAATTTACACTCAATATTATTGAATAAATATTAGAATAAGGAGCAAGAATAATGCTACTGATTTTTTTTATATAGAAAGATACACATAAAGTGAGTACTCAGTTAGTCAACGACCGCTAAAATATGTTAAACGTACGACCTTAAAACATCTAGATGTAATGTATTAACATGTATTGTTTGTATGAACTTGAAATATTGTCTCAGCTGGACGAATTGTAACAATAGGTTGGGTTACGTGAGTGTGACCAATACACGTGTCTTTAGCATTCGGATATTAGTTTCGTTACTAATAAACTGGAAATTCTATACTAATAAGACAAGTGTAATGGAGTCATATCTGAATGTGGGATATTTTTTGAGCCTTTTTTTAATATGTAATAGGTTGGCAACTAAGTCATTTCCTGGTTTTGTCACTTTGCACTTTGTTTTGTTTTGTTAACGTGGTCAGAGCATCTAACCTATATTTATAATAGCAAAGACCAGACCATTTTTACACTGCCAGACGAACGGACAATATGTAATTGAATAAAGTTATATTTTTTAACAAAAATTCAGAATTTTCCCTACTTGAAATACGGCAACGACTTAATTGCCAACCCAATATAACCGAATAAATTAAAAAACTACAAACAATATAAGTTGACTTCATAAAAAAGCTCCTAAAATATATCATATTATGATCCAAAATAAATAAGCAAACGTTAGAATAATTGCATACTTTGGACAATTATTCCTTTTGCTTCCCAAAATGGATAAATATAATGGATAAATGGTCACGAAATAAAGTTGATTGTGCACCAAATTAACGGTTAAGTTAGGTTGGAATGATTTTATTACCGCAAAAAGTAGGAAGCGCTTCCGGCGACATCTGTCGACCATTTATCTATTTTGGTAAACATTTCGAATTTTATTGGTAGTAAAATTAGTACATTTTTGGGTGGCGTTTAAACACAAGCGTTTTTAAAACGCCTGAGGAATATGAGTGACAATTGTTTTTGATGAGACGAGTAAGAACTTGAAGTTGAAGCAAAGCGAGGGCGAGTTACTAGTGTATAAAACTTGTGAAACCTTCACATACTTGTCTGTTATTCGCTTGACATACATGAGACAATACATATTGTTTAGTGTGCATAAGTGTATTGAAAAATAACTAGATAATTTTGAATAACACACTATTTGAATTCTTTATTCTTTAGAATTCTTTATACTGACAGAAAATATAGTGATAAAATGTTTGTATTCAAGTCTTACTTTTTTGTTTTGTGTGTGTCCATTGATCTTGGTTGGGTGTGTGAGCATTACTATTAAGGCTTTTGTAAATAGTTACTTATACTATTAATTATAAGTATTTAGTTAAAACTATTATTAATAAAACGCGCGAATGTATGAATGTTTATTGTCTGTTGTCAATAAAATAAAATAGTTTAAGTTAAACTGGTTTATTATTTAATAACTCTATTTATTACTAAGTATTACAACTTTTCTTACAAGTACTTAAATTAAAAAATACTTAAACTACAAAGGCATATTCACAATGGTTTATTATTTTTTTGGATAGGCACCTTTGGAAAATATCTTATTTTTAATAAAATCCGCTCTTACATAATAATGATTGTGTATTCGAACATCTCTAAAAATTTAGAGTATAATTATTTACTACATAACATTAATATCAAATTTAAATTGTAATATACATAATATACTGTAAATTTTGTTATATGGCACCTTGTGGACCCTACGATCTAACAACCTTTCAATACATGTGTTTAAATTTTAAGTAGAAACATTAATGTTATATAATCGAGGCGAGATTTTTAACCAAACTACGATAAAGAAACTTATTTTTATTATAAAAACAATTGTTCTTATATCAGTGGCGTAGCTGGGGGGTGCGAGCGGTGCAGTCGCACCGGGCATCAAAAGGAAAGGGGCAACAAAGTCGACGATCAATTCTTCTACTTTTTTTTCAATCAAGAAATGTACAAGAAAAATAAGAGAATGAAAATGAAAAACACAATCTAGAGGCAAATAAAATAAAATTAAGTGAAATATTGATTTTCTATGAGCCTTTGTAGTAGAGTAAGGTGTCAAGAGAGAT
>DWJN01006891.1:0-10349 GCA_018248895.1 Carystus phorcus | reverse complement strand
GCTATGTTCATAGCAACCGGGACCGACGGCTTAACGTGCCCTCCGAAGCACGGAAACGCTCAAGAAATGTTTGCCACCAGCGGTCACCCATCCAGGTTCCGACCGCGCCCTCAGTTGCTTAACTCTGTCGATCGCATAGGATCGACGCGAGCCGCCGGGCTATGAGCGCTTCGCCACAGGATACAGCGATGTAAATGGTAATTGCTACCAGGATATCAGCAACACAAGGCGCATCACCTATCGGACGATGAAGAAGAGAAGAAAGGTATTGGCTCTCAAGTCCCCGGCTGGACCATGATTCGTTTGGCTAGTTCAAGCAAGAGGGTGGTAGCTAGCCAGACAGACAAGTAATTTTAGAACTATTTTAATAACCATAAAAATGGTTATAGTAGGTTAACCTTAAAAGCTAGACATATGTATGCTTTCGCGGACTTTATTTAGAACTTTTAGAGGAGAACAATTTTTTATTACATGATTTTTGAGTAACTTTCACTGTTTACTTAACGCACGCAAGGAAAGCTTTAAATTTTGCTGTTTTTGCAATATTTTTTATTGCTGCTCCTCTCCTATTCATCTTAGCGTGATGTTATATAGTCTATAGCTTTCCTCGATAAATAGACTATCTTACACTTGAATAATTTTTCAAAACGGTCCAGTAGTTCCTGAGAATTGCGCGTTCAAACAAACTCTTCAGCTTTATATTATTAGTATGGAAGTATAGATACAAAAAAACCCAACTATTATAATGTATTTTTTCACGTCCATTTTCCTCATTACTCTGTGGTACATCATTCATTCACCATTCAATGGAATTTATGTCTAAATCGGCCGTCATGGCCGGCGCACGCATTTTACGCGTGGCGTGATAAGATTGTCAAAGTTATTTTAATCGTGTAGCTAGACTTGTTTATGTATTAACCATTAGATTAAATTGACGTATCTATTGAAAATAGTAGTTTATATTTAACGATGTTGACTACTATATTAAATATGCCTGTAACCTATTTATAGGTGAAGAATTTGTTTGAATGCGCCAATCTCAGGAATTACTGGTTCGTATTACGAAATTATTTGGGTGTTGGATAGTCTATTTATCGAGGAAGGTATATAAATAACATAAAGCTATATATATAACATAACACTACAAAACAGACAAATGTTCCAAGGTGATACGTATTTGGTCGAGTTTACTAGTGATTCATAAAATTCGAAAAATAGACTTAGGCCAAATTCCAAGTATCTATAGATAAACAAAAGATAAAAAAAAACATTTTATTGAATCATTGACATTCATTCTACAAATTAGAAAAGAATTAACTGATAATAGTTGCTATTTTACTAACTTTTCAGTTATTCCGCAGGTTAGTTTCATTTAGTGGGATAAGTAGTGTCCAGTATAAATGCTAGTAATTATAATCTAATCGAATTTTAAATCTAAAATAATCGAATCCACTTAAACACAAATACATACACAGAAACAAAAGAATTATTAAAAAAATAATTAAGATTATTCCTGGAATATTCTGGAATTCGGCCTAGAGGAAGCCACGATTTTCTGTAAGAGAGAAGGAGTAAGGGGACTTGAAATCAAAATTCCTTTTCCTTGTTATCAAGATCGTAATAGATACAAAGTTTTCCTCTACATTTAAACCCTTTAGGGAATGAATTTCCAAAAATAATACGACAATTTTACCGCGCACTTAACTCACACAAGTATAAAACCCCTTACTTTCACAACGTTTAATTCACAAACTGCACTCAGTCAGTAACGACAGATTAATCATAGAGTAACGATACAAAAGTATAAATAAATACTACGGATCAACGTTCTTATATCTTTAAACTTCGATGGTACGTTTCTTTAAACAAGGTGTCGTAAATTCGGTGTCGTATTATCACGCGGCGGCGTCGCTGCCGCTGGTGAGAGACGCGTGGTAACTACCGTCGCCATATTGGAAGTGAAAACGGGACGGTCCCGTTTGATAATTGGAATAATTGGAATTGTTTACGTTGCAATTATTTGTTTACTGGAATTGTGTTTTGTTTCAAATTGTAATCTGTTGTGGTTTGAGTATAAAGTATATTTACACTATTATAATTGGAATTGTTTACTGTTTTAACAAAAATCTGTTTACTGCCGTCGATACGTAGGTTCATGTTTAAATTTCAAGGATAAGTGCATTGACACTTTACTTTTTACAATCGTAATTAAATATTAATATTGGAGCATGTTAGTCTTAGAAACAGGTCGGTTATGATTCATAGTTTAAAAATACCAATATTTTTTACTACATTTATTTATGTACGAAACCAATACAAATAATCAATGTTAGCTTATACTCTATACGAACCTTGAAGCCCTTATTTGCCAGATAGTATAAATTGGGCCCAAGGTCGCCTAAAACAAAACCAGTTTAAACTGGCGTTTATACTACTGGCGACTTAACCAGTGCTGACAAGGGTTAATTAATAATTATTGGAATTGACATGGAAAACTTTAGTTTATCATGAGAAGTCACAAGGTCAATTTCTATAGCCATTCCCTCAGATAAATCTAATAATGCAATATTTGCATCTTTTATATAATCGTTATGAAGCTTACAACTCGCTCTCGCTTCGCTATTAACGCAAATAGATTCTATAACAATTATTATTATTAAATATTAGGTGTATCCGGTGCGTTGCTACGCATATTAAAAAAATAAAGAAAAGTCAACATTATATATTATTAAGGAAATATTTCACGGGATTGTAGTTTATATTTTATCACAATTATTCAACAACTTACAGTCATTTCTTACTTTTTAAATCTAATATAACAATGGTGTGCAAATCTATAGCATAATATCTGTTACACTAACAATACATGTAACAAAAATCAACATTTTCGACTGTAACTCATCAACCATGTTGTCCTATCGATATAATATAATACCAAAACTGGATAGAAAATTTTGAACAAAGTTGTTAAAGACAGTGCTCTATCTCTTGTCATTTCAGAGTCCATAAAGGACATACAAACATGCATTTTTTTAGCTTAATATTACTATTAACGTATTGCGTTAATTGGTTCTATTACAATCATTATTGTGTGTCTGCGTGTTTCCTCTAATCTCAGCTTCACATTGGATACTATTTCAATATTATATCGTAAGCGGTATATTTATTTTTCACTTCAGTCTTGAAGATAAAATTTTAAATATCTGTGTTACCATTTTTAGGTGGATACTGAGCGATAGGGCTCTCCAAGTGTATCCTGGAAAATTACTATTATCTAATATTTATCTGTTAACGGAATATTTACCTATGTTATTACGATTATACCATGCCTATTACCCTCGTAGTTATATGTAATTCATTACATACGCAGTTATTAAATACAATTATTTTAATATCAATTATATTCATTATTAATTACATTTCCGGGAATTATCTACTATTAGCGTATAATAGTATGATTAACCAAAAATGTCTGTATGTTTATCTTTTCTAAAGCGATCATAACTCGGTCTCACGTCGTATTAAACAATGGACAGAATTAAGCAACGAAGGGCGCGGTACCGGTTTTATCGTAGATAGCAGTCGTCAAGCCATGTCGGAGGCCTTTGAGTGGCATAAAAAAACTTCAGACACTTTGTTGGCAACCCAACAAATATCTCAATCATTTATGCTAACTGGTAACAATTTAATATTTATCACTTTTCCATATTGTATTAACGTTCAAGCGGTTTAAGTTGTACATTTTATGTGTCAAGAGTATTCTCTTGACACAACTTTAACCCTTTACAATCCACATCAAGGCGTTTCAATTATCGATCTACAAAATCCAGCTAAACAATACATACAGTCCACTCGAGAAGAACCCAACACACCTTTGCAGCAGTTTTAATGGTCTTGGTCTCAATTAGAGATCACTGTAGTGGGGCGTTAATTTAAGCCTAGTAAACAACGCAACTCAATATTTATAGGGCATACTTTATAATGAGTAATGTACGACTGTCTTGCTTCAGTCATACGACATATTTGGAGGCGTTCCAACTGTTGAAGGGCGATAGTTTCGACGTATTTGAATACGTAGACTCTCGATCTTTTCCCACGTGTATTAGACGCCTTTTGCGTTTCGTCTGAGCTTTGTTTTGCCGACAATTTCAGTTAGTCATTCGCTTCGAAGTACTAGGTTTTGGTGGTATTATAATTATGTTTATGTTAGAAATAAGTGTGTTCAAATGTACGTGACGGACTTTTATCAATGTTCAATGTACAGGCACGGTCAATGAAATAATAAATAAATAAATAATAATTTATTTACCATTGTTATCGTGTTTGTATTGCAGTGTCAGTTGCGTGGCACTGTGGTGGCCATGATGTAGATGAAAGTTATGGACTGGGTTGATTACATATTGCATACATACTGACGCAATAGGGCTGACAAGTGTCTCAGAAAACTTAATATTTGTAGTTATATTTACTTAATAGGCTTAAAGTGTAGTATATACGATAAGTTTCTATTTAATATAATTATAATTTGTTGCAATAAACTTACGCGAGTTTCGCTTTAAAATCATGTACTCATCAAGATGAGTGTTCATTTTTGTTTACTAATTCAATAAAAAAGTATATATGTATCTATAACTCGAATAATCTGATTTTCGACAATGAAACTTGTTAACGTATGGCTTTTTTGCTCGTGATTGTACCTGTTTATATTAAAAAGTTACAACAAAGAAAAACATGTTTACAACTCTTATGTTTAGATAAAATTGGTTCAACTGAATCTTGATTCGGGCTAAATTGGTGTACATGTATAAAAATAAATAATATTACCGCGCTGCCGGTCTAAATCTGTAACAATTAACCTAGTAAAAGTATTTTTTGAAAACCGTGGGTTTTAAGCAAATAAATAGTATTCTAAATTAGAATAATTTAACCCTGTGCTGAATACAAAATTACATATATCACAACAAATTTCTATAAAAGTCTTCATGATACGATTCACCCAATTCCTCGATTAAGCAAAGTCAATAAACTGGCCCCCCAAATTCTAAAAGCGGTGTCACCCTAGCCTTCGCTCGTATCAACGCGTGGCCGGCGCTTGCGCATCTATAAATAAGCTGAGCGCTATCGATTCCGTTTAGTTCGTCGTCAACCATTTTACTGTATACACGTATTTCGTTACAGAATCGCGATGTGCGCTGCGATCGATATGCTGGCATCGGAACAAGTTTTCTACGCGCATAGCCCACCCGCCGGCTTCTTGACTGACTACTCGCCGCCAGTCCGAAAACCTTCGAAACTCACCGCTCGAGGCTACTCAGCACCATGTTTATCCGTATTAAAACCCGTTCAGTTATCATTGAAATCGGCTCCGAGGTCCTGCATACGACTTTCGACGGAAGACATCCAGAGGAAGCAGAAGCGAGTGGTATTCGCTGACGATAGAGGTTACGCGTTAGAACAAGTGAAGTTTATGACCGAACCGTCTCATGTACCACCGTATTGGGCGTTAAAGATCGTCGCGAGTCCACCACCTGAGAGAAAACCACCTCCTGCGCCCGTCGAAGACAACTGGGAGATCAGATTTGTTCAGCCCGCATCAGACTATCTCGAATTTCGACGGAAGATCACAGAAGATTGTGTAGCGTTGGAGAATGTCATCATAAAACAGAACGAATGTGCTGTAGATGGAACGGTGAAAGTGAAGAACTTGGATTTCTCCAAAGAGGTCTTCGTAAGAACATCGTCTGATGGATGGAATACGAGCGAAGACACGTATTGCGCGTTCGTGGAGACTGGGCCTTTATCTCAAGGCGGCGTATCATCATACGACACCTTCGGTTTTCGGTTCCAGCTGCCGATACACTCGAGAAGATTGGATTTCTGTGTGTGCTTCAGATGCAAGGGCGTAGAGTATTGGGACAGTAAGAACGGTGAAAATTATACAATCGAAAAGTCGTCAGTGCGTAACGCGCCGGCTATTTCTTGCGCAAGGATCAAATATGGCAATTCCTGGGCGTCGCGGGCGCTCCCGAACGGGAACACGCCGTATTGGTGATGAAAGTGACTTGTGATTTGTGAATTATCAAGGTCGGGCTTACAGCCTTTGATTCTGTGAAGATCTTGTGAGGTGATCAGTGCCATATGATGCAAGAGGCGTCAGGTTCGAATTTAGACTGCTTAGATTATAGTAAATTATTATTATTAATTATGAATTAGAATTATTAATTACAGACATAGATTATTAAATATGTTGAGACTGAATTGATGCATGATGTTTATAATTGTTACTGGTTACAAACGAAATACCAGAGTAGAGCGAGTCCAGACTATATTGATCGTTGCTTTAATTTTTTTTTATAAAATATAATAATGGATTAATATAGTTGTTAGTTTGGGACCAGTTAGCGCCAAATAATAGTACGGTAAATTTTGGTCCAGGGTGTTAATTAAGGTAATAATTAATAATGTTTTTTAATGATTTTATAAATTATTTATAATTAATAATGAATGAAACGAAATGTTAAGACTTTTGATTTGTATCACGACTGTAGGAAACGGTGAACATTTTTGGAATTCAAAAATAATATTAGTAATTTTATAAATAGAATTATTATTTATTAAGAAATCATTTATATAATAAATTTAATTGTATCAATTATTAAATTTACAATAAAATGATTGATACAAAATAAATGTACTTTGTTTATTTAATCCTTATCAGTTATATAATATTTTCATATTAGAAATTATTAATAGAAAATTACTTGTGCAATAAATTTATTGATTTTTTTTTATTATATATACGAATAATATTGATGACCTTTTTGCTCGGTTCATAGTTTTTTTTTACGAGTGCCTAGGTTCGTTTCTGCATGACAATTTATGACAATGAGATAATTTGTGATAAAGTTACGTTTGTCTTACATCACAAGAGATTCTTAAAGCATATGGTAGTAATTGAAGACATGAGTGGATGAAGGTGACATGTCACAAAATTCTAATTTAGAGAAAGTCGATTTCAAAGTTTCGTATAAACTTTAGCATATTTCAAAACGCCTTTAGTGTTTCGATCCAATAAAGGTGTCTGGCGGTGCCAACTGTTTAGTATTTTAAAAATAGGAGTAATATTATACAAAATAAAAAACACCATCATTCATGCATAAAACAGCGAAAATCCTAAATGCGACATATCACCTTCATCCACTCATGCCTTCAATTATTTAAACAACCTTTTTATGTAACATTACCAAACGAACAGACAAACCGCTTGATGGAAAGTGGTAACTGACTGTCATAAACAACACAAACAAAGAGAGAAATAGGAAGGTAGGAAATTAAATTGAAATAATGTTTTAACATTATTAATTATTTTTTATTTTATTAATTATTTTGTTATTCATATAGTCGAATGGTTATCTTAGGAATTTCCAATTAAAGGGTAAACGATTCTATTTCATTTCATTTTATTCCATTCCACGCTGAATCCACACAATAGTACAGGAAATTAGGCAGGGTAACATGGACCCTGTAGGGCACAAAACGAGGAAAGAGGCCGTTATATTGTGACTATGGTGATAAGTCGACTTGCATATACAATTTTTAATGCATAAGCATTAGGATTGTTTAATTCATAGCGATCTGAAAACTCAAAGCAAATGAATACATTCAGATAAAAAAGTATTTATTAACAGAAAATCAGAATTTATAGATGAAACTTAAATTTTAAAATGGCTGACCTGAAAAATGTACATTTTCGATTTGTCAAACAATGGTAGATAAAAGAATGCGCCGCACTGCCATCTAGTGGTTATATATTCCAAACCAATTAAATAATTTATTGTGGACAGAAGGTAGAATATATGAAAACATAGTTATCGCTACGTCATGCCTGCATGCCTGTATGTATAGCCATATACTATTTAATTGATTAAAGTATTCAATTAAAATGTCAAAGGAAAGTACGATCAATCTATGTATATATAAAAAGCTGAAGAGTTTGTTTGAACGGGCTAATCTCATGCACTACAAGACCGATTTGAAAAATTCTTTTAGTGTAAGATAGTTCATTTATGAAGGAAGGCTATAGGCTGTATAACATCACGCTAAGAGAAATAGGAGTAAACGGTGAATGTTACTTAAAAATCATGTATTACAATATTGTTCCCATTTAAAAGTTCTAAATAAAAGTCCGCTACGGCATATGTCTAACTTTTAAGGGTAACCCGCTATAACCATTTTTATGGTTATCACAAAATTGTTTTAGAAATAATTATTTATATAGCAACTTTTCTGGGGTCATCTAGTTTTTAATATGCTTAGCAACGCGCGCCTTGAAGTCTACTATAAAAAGACCAATGTAATATAGTTACAGGTTAAATAAAACATATAGGTTAGCTGAGGTTTTTAATATATTGAGGTAGTTTACATGCGTTGACGGATCCAGGCGTTGAATGAGGTGACTCTGGCAAATCCAGCTGGCATGCCACGTTGGCATCCAGCGGCCGCGACGAACGAGGTTATACCAATCTGGAAAATAAATGGTTCATTTCAATATTCGAAAACAAAATGATCGTCTCGAATACAAAGAACTTTTGACGGAATTTGTTATAAGATGGCGCTGATTTCGATTACGAGGAATTTCTGTAATTTCAAAGGCTGTAGAGACAGATTTTGTTTTAAGATGGCGCTGATAGCGAATACGACGAACCTCTATAATTTTAATGGCTGCAGATTGATAGGATTTGTTACCAGATGGCGCTGATTTCGAATATGTAGAGTTTCTATAATTTTAATGGCGGCAGATTGTCAGGTTTTGTTCCTAGATGGCGCTGATTTCGAATATGAGGAAATACTATAATTTCAAAGGCTGTAAAAAGGACACATGTTCCAAGGTTCGAAGTTCGCCAGGTCTGTTAGACCGAAATATGCCTGCGTGCCTTCAACCCATTAATGTACCACTACTGAGCACGGGTCTTTCAACACTGAGGAGGTCTAGAGCATACTCCACCACGCTGCTCCAATGCGAATTGGTGGAGAGGTTAGTGGCCAACCCAAGTGTCGGATGTTTTTAAACCGTCCGAAGGCCTCCGACATGGCTTGACTGCTATGTTCATAGCGACCGGGACCGACAGCTTAACGTGCCCGCCAAAGCACGGAAACGCTCAAGAAATGTTAGCCACTAGTCACCCATCCAGGTACCGACCATACAGTTGCTTAACTCTGTCGATCGTATAGGATCGACGCGAGCCGCCACACTGAGAGCGCTTCTGAAATACTTATTTATTTATTAAAGTACACCAACATAATAAGCATTATTACAATAAAAAATATAACATATCATAATCTAATGAGATTTTTTTTAAATGCTATTACAATTATAGGCGTAGACAACATGCAATTTATTAAGTAACAGATTTTAGAAATTAAAATAAAATAAAATTAATTAAACTTTCAAATTACAAAAATAATCAAATTATAATTCAAAAATAATAATTGAAGGTTAAAATAAATAATAAAACTACCTTTTTTTATGGATATAAAGTAAAGTAAATTTTTCGTAAGCTTATTCATTACAAAATCAATATTATTGGGTGCATGTCAAAAATAAAATAAAATCTAAAAGTAATTAATTTGTTAAATAATAATAATTAAAAATAATGTTGCGTGTAAATACAATTACATTAATTCATTACAAATTCAATAATATTCAATTTATTCCATGTCAATAATACGAGTATGGTTGTGGTTGGTAGGAGTTGGTTGGAGTGGTTGGTGGTGGTTGGAAATTACCAGATTGTTCCCGGAAACGAGGGGGCCCCCAGAGTCCCCACTGCAGGTGCTGCGGCCACCGGCCCCGCTAGTGCACAATGTGGACGCGATGATGACAGACCCGAAGGTCCGCTGACACTCAGCGTTGGTGATGACGGGCATGGTCACGTGTCTCAAAGCTTGGTTTGTGCCGATGTTGACGTCTGAGAATTAAACCGAACCATTCGTAGATTCTGATACAAATTATTGTCGAAAGTCAAACTACGTCACTGCAACGATGAATGGTCTTGAAAGAGATGGTAATAAACTACCAAGAAAATTTTTTCCTAGTTACAACTGATTTACTATATTTATACTTCTATACTAATACTGTAAAGCTAGTTATGTGGGGGCACAGCGAGAGATCACAAATAAGGATAGATGTTGACTATGAATACTTTTATTGATACAATTATTAATTACTAGTGGCCGCCCGCGACTTTGTCTGCGTGGAAGTCGGTTTCCCGAAGGAATGAGAAGTTTTCCCGACTTAAAAAGTACCCTATCTGTTATTCTGATATATAACCTATATTATTGTAAAGTTA
>DWJN01006890.1:0-10349 GCA_018248895.1 Carystus phorcus | reverse complement strand
CACCCACCCAGCATCGCCTGTGCACCTTACCTCATCCACCGAGCCCTCCTCGCGTCCCCTCCTCGTCTCGCGGCCCGCCTGATGATGTTACTTCGGAGATTAGAATCTTAAGAGAAAGGTATGTTCGAGGTACTAATGTTTAATATGTACAAGGATTTCACAAGGTTTTTTGAAAAAGTATCATGCAATTAATAGGCGCTATGTACACAACACAGGTATGTATGTATAAATTTCCACCTTCCATGTATCTTAAGAGTCCACTTACTTGAGTTTACTAATAATTTATTAACGGTTTCGCCAGACTTTATACATATTCTATACTTTAATCGTCGTATATTGTAAGATTATACAGAGTTTAAGTTTAATTTCCGTACAATAAAAATAAAGAATAACAATTGGTCCAACCATTTAGGAATTCAGTGACATACACACATGTGGACAGTAGAATTCCGTTCAAAGATTTAAATCTATTTTTGGTGATCCAAACATTTTAACTGCCCGAAATCTTTTTATACATAGTCTAGACATGGAGATACTACATAATTTCTTGATATTTCGTTTTATCCTTTTAATTCTAGACATCATAACTTTATAACTCAGATTTTTTATGAAAACTATGTTACACGTGATCTGTTTCCTGATGTAAACTTCTAGATTATGGGTTCAAATACGGATACTTCTGATAACTACCTACTAGTATAAATAAACCTGGTAGTCACATTATCAATTTAAATTGTAAATAAGAAGGTATATATCACATGATAAGATACAGTTTGTAGGGTACGTATGATATCGGTACTGTCATTGACAGCAAGTGTTGAATATTAGTTAGTTAGAGCCAAACTCGTAGTTAGGTATTTACTCGTATTTTCTCATTAATTCTCGTATTCCCTCAGTAAGTTGTGACCATACGGCCTACGTTTTTGTCGATAATACCTCCTGCCTTCAACGCATTAATGACCCCCTACTGGGCACGGGTCTCTCCTCACTGAGGAGGGCTAGAGTATACTCCACCATGCTGTTCCACTGCGGATCGGTGAAGGGGTTAGTGGCCTACCCAAGTGTCGGCAGTTCTTAAGCCATCCAAAAACCTCAAACATGGCTTGACGACTTTTATTTTTCGATAACAATCGGGACCAACGTCTTATGTGTCCTCCGAAGCACGGAAACGCTCAAGAAATTTTTGCCACTAGCCGTCACCCATCCAGATTCATCTGTATCGCCTCTCCATAATACGACAATAAAATTAATGCGATGTTCTGCTGCTCAAATATCGTCATAATTGTAATTTTTGGTACATAATTATAATTTAAAGGAGTGGAGTATTTCCAGCCATGCTCTGTAAGCGGTAAACTTATACTCAAACAATGGTATATGGAGAGCAATAAATAATAAATGATAAGACATAAATGGAGTTATATAATTAGGATTTCTTTATCGACGATCCTAACAAATATACTATCAGCTAATGTTATTGAAAATATTACTGTTGAATCTTGGTCTAAGAATTTTTTTTATTTATTCAAATTCATAATTAAGTGGGCACCCAGCACTCGGTAATAGCAGCTGAGTAAATTTGTCGATAAGTAGCACAGTGACATCCCGCACTTGATACACTAACTCGTAAGTTTATTCTAGGCTCGACAGACCAAGCAATGACCTGGACTTTAATACGAAATTTCTCTATATAAACATGTCTTTCTCAGAATCACCAAAAGCGTTACTCATAGACATTAAAGTTCTGCGGTAGAAGTCATTATTCATTTGGAGATATTGAACTGAAGTAATAAAAAAAGTATCTATATTTTTTCCTAATGTTGATTAATATTGATTTAAATTCAATTAATTTTATATATATTTTTTGAATCTCAAACGAGCTCGTTTTTAAGACAAGTTTAATAATCTGTGTTATGACACAGAACCCCGAAATCAAATAAATAGCTCGCTTCTCATGTTTTAACGGACTTGTAGCCTAGCCTTGTTGCCTGACAAGAACATCTCTCCTGAGTAGCGCTTATTTTTAAAAGATAATTTAACTGGCCTTATTAATTAATAAACATGTTTACACATATTACAGTATCATAACGGTCATTTACAAATTATCACCGGTGTGTTAAATCTACACGATGAATGGACTTGTCACCGAGTCCTGTTTCCTAAATAATTTCAATACAAATGAAAGGAGTGAAGTGTTGTAAAAGCTTGTTTTTAAACAGTGTGTTTGTATTGATAATTTACTATAAATGCACTTTGATTGTAATAAATGATGCGAAACAAAGACAGGGTCACTAACAACAAGGCTGGGGTTGTCATTACAGTATACATACTGTATATAACTGATTCAGCTAGACTTTATGCTACAATTTAATTTATAAAATATGTAATAAATAAAAATTGACGCAGCGCCATCTGGCATTCAACAACATAAATAATTTGGGTATGTTTGAAATACGAACGACGTTTAAATTATTGAAACAAATACCTACTATAATCGCGATTGAAGGATTCGCGATGGAAGAGTTGGAGCAGAAGGGTGAAAATTTGTAGTTTCATATATATGTATGTATTTTTAATCAAATATAAATAAAAACAAAAAAGAGTTATTGTCAGATAAATATAAAAAAAAGTCTTTATAGGGAAAAATATACACAAAACATTCATAAATGAGGGTGGAGGCGGACAGAAGAGTGCGAAGAAAGACACCGAGATTTTAATACATAAAATTTTCAAATTAATATATTACTTTCAGATTAGTACGAACACAAACGAGACTTCGGCCGGGCGCTGTGCGACACCTCTCTCGCCACCAGCGACTAACCCTGGCCTCCCTGGCTCTAGTAGACTTCATGAGCTTCTGCTCTATGAGCATCATGGCACCATTCTTCCCCCGAGAAGCCTCCGTCAAGGGCCTGTCGGACACCATGTGTGGGATGGTGTTCAGCTTCTACGCAGTTATCATGTTCCTGACTTCACCTTTATTTGGAAAGTTTGTAAGTGACCTTTAACTTTTTTTATATGAATAATCCCCAAACTCATTCATTAATAAACGGTATCGATGACATGCGTGGCGCAATGATCACCACGAAGGATTGCCGCTCGGACAGTCCTGGATTCGATGTCCAGTTGGGCAGAAATTTGAATGATGAATTTAAATTTCTGTTCTCGGTCTGGATTTGTATGTCTTTGCGTATTGTCCGTGGCTCTACGACACATGGAATTTTATTTTTGTATATTCTAAAACAACTTATGTTAACTTTTACGTGAAGCTTCTATTTACTACAAAAATGTATAGCTACTACTAATAATGTATATACTACTAGCACTCTTTTTCATTCATAAATGTAGCCTATGATTTTTTACAACGTTACAGGTTGACTCATTATGCTTTACAAATAATAACACTTTAATAAAATACAAATTAATGTACTATATAATAGATAGAATGGTAAACACGTCTATTAATTAGATTCTGTAATTAAGGTTACAGTTTACACTATCGTTGAAAGCAATTATTATATTTAACGGTTGCAAATCATTAACAAACTACAATCAGATTTAATTAGTGCAAGTCATTAAGGATCCATTACAAATAAATAAATAATAACCTTGGTATTTCTACTTAATGCTGAACTCGATTCATAAAGATTAATATTGAAATGTAAAAATAAACATTGAAAGGAAGAGATAATACTAGCAAGTAAAGTATATAAATTGAAAATGTCGGACGTATAAAATTTGTTATGAAGCTTTTAGGTCTAAAAAAACCTATGGATCAGTGTTCCAGTGCGGCTTGGTGGAGGGGTTAATGGCCAACCCAAGTGTCGGTTGACGACTTGTTTACCATAACAACCAGGACCGACGGTTTAACGTGCCCTCCGAAGCACTGAAAATACGACTATACATATATACATACAATCACGCCTTTTTCCCTTTGGGGTAGGCAGAGACCACTTCCTTCCATTTGCTACGATTCTGACATACTTCTCTCGCTTCATCAACTTTCATCACTCTTTTTATACATGCTGGCCGAAAAAAAAAGAAAAAAAAATACGACTATTTAGTCAATATTATTATTATTTTTCCGTAAGCCCACCTGGCTTGCTGCCACTTTTGTATTGTTGACATCCATTGGTGGCGATGTCTACCAACTTTCACGTGTGTCATCTGCTCCTTTACTGGTTACAAACATAAAAAATCGGTATTGGGAAGACGACAATACTCAATTGCAAAGTCGCAATCTAATCAAGGTTATGAAAGCGTGATAACCAATAGATAAAATACACGTTCAGCTACTACTACGGAAATACTCAAAGGTAACTACAAACACCAGCAAACAAATATTAGTTTTACTTTTACGTCGAATATACTATTGACACTTCTTACATTGTTGTAATTTGCACAAAATCTTTCTAAGAAATGACATTTCGAAGACTCATATTTTATAGACGTTTCAATAAACTGATTAGATGTACCTACTACATCTTTGCCCACGAAATTAACTAGAATATAAATTTTCATAGATAATCGTTCTGTTAATGAACTAAAGAAAAACCGACATGAATGAAATACGCTGTATTAAATAATCCAATTCCGAAACGTAACAAGTAAACGCGCATTATTAAGGATCGTTAAAAAACTACGCATCAAATGTTAAACTTATATGGGATGGGATATGGGATCACACGACATGTACTAGCGTTTGGAAAGAAAAATAATCATCCAAATCCGCACACCCGGTTAAAAGTTATGAAGTAACAAACATAAAAAAATACAGTCGAATTAGAACCTCCTCCTTTGTTTGATGTCGGTGAAAAAGTATTCCTTTTAGGGATAGATATGTTATACGAACCAGCTGCAACATTATTCATGTTGTTAGAAAATGTTAACTAATATATTGATTATTTAAAACTGTAGTTATTGTTAATTATAATTCAAAACAGTAGCAACCAAGTATTAATAAAAATACGTCGAGTTTAAACATGAATCACACTGCAATGTAAATAAAGCCAGTATGTTTGAGTTAAAAGCTATATCATTACAGAAACACCGTCCATTATACACATAAAGATTCAACGTATTCCGGAATATCCATTTATCAGAGGAGATAACAAAGAAGTGGTAACAATTAGCTGCGTATTGTTTATTTGCAGTTGCCGGCCATCGGCGCTAAGTTTATGTTTATCGCGGGCATGTTTATCGCCGGCGCCTGCAACGTTTTATTTGGGTAAGAACCGAATAGCCTACTGACTAACCTCTCATTATCTTGTATGCAAATGCTTAATAATACTGCAAATATTTATCTTATGTATTGTACAAAATTATGATAGTATGCACCTAAGGTCTTAAGGTTTCTGATAACAATTTCGCCAGATCGAAAGTAGTTATTAGCTAAATTGTTTTCATAGGTAAATGTATAAAATAATTAAGAAGTAATAAATCTTAGGCATGGTGGTAATGGTTTATTTAAGAGGATTAAATTAGAGGTTCGGGGTACTTCACATCACCTCCGCAGGCTACCTTTGTTGTATTTTATTGACCCTTCAATAGTAATGATAAACTAACCGTTATTTAAAAATCTGAATCAAAATGTCTATATGTTAAACGGTGTGTAACACATTTATTTTTACTAACAATTTAATAATTTTGAGTAACAACGAAAAGCGAAACCTACACTTCTTTCCCCTTACATTGTTACAGCACTCTAGTACTTATTGAAAATACGACAACGTTTACAATCCTGTGCTTCGTGGTGCGAGGGATGGAGGCGCTTGGCGCCAGTGCGTACTCGACAGCCAGTTATGTGTTCGTAGTGAACGCGTTCCCTGATTCTATTGGCTCAGTGCTGGGAATCTTGGAGACATTTGTGGGCCTCGGAATGTCCGTGGGGCCCGCTATAGGGGGACTTCTGTATTCGGTATGTATGAGTACTCACACATATTATTATGTATATTTCAACTTGCATGAGGTACTCGCGGCTATATTGGATTGCTTTTGGATCAAAATCAAGTACATCATTAAATATGGATAAGTCACGATGACTTTCAAAATCCATGAATTTAACGCGTTTCTATATAACCCAAATGTCTGTTGAATATTTGATTGTCAAGACTTCACGAACTAGTAAATTGTTCAAACTTGCAATGTCAAACAACCATATCAACGATTATACATGTTAAGTAGATACATGAAGATTACATGCTATCACTTTGGTCTGTCTGCAAATTTGAACACTCGTATAGTTACTTGTTCACTTACAATAAAATTCTGATATGCTGCAGCCAGATTATATGACTGAAAATTTCATAAAAAGATCACATTTTTAAAAGCTTTTATTTCACTTGCAATTTATACATACGTATGTGTATATGTATCTATGTATGTAAGTAACGATATACGTATTTTGTTCGGGTGGGATCTTGCAACTCAATTTTGAAGCAGATATCTTCAACTGATTGAGCTGAAATTTTGTGTACACATTTAATTTTGATGACAATGCAAGGTTTTGGGTTCCAACATGGCAAAGCACAGAAAATATCGAACCAGTTATTTTTTAATGCACTCCTACAACATGGATATTAAATGAAAGGGTTTGCTACGAATAACACGAAATATAGTTAACTAGTTATTTGTTTTATGAAATAAAGACGCATTGATTGATTTTGTGTTCTATCAAAATGTACGGATTTCAATTTATTTAAATTTTTATATGATTCAGCCAGATCGGGGGATTTGGCCTTCCGTTCTACAGTCTCGGCGTCGTGATGGTACTCACTGTGCCAATCAACTTCTTCTTGCTCACTGATTGCGGTGGTAAGTTAATTGCGTTTAGTAATAACCTGAATAACATATTTATCACACAGCTTTTACCCGCGGAAGAAATTCACAAAACATTTCTTTCTAATATTTTATACGTCGTTTTGATAACAATTAGAGAAAAGGCAAGTATAAATAAGATTAACACTAAGATAAAACAACATCTCCCAAAATACTCGTAGTGTAGCGTGTAGTAGGTACATTTAGCGTTACCTAATTATCGATTATTTACCGATAGATTGTCAATACTATCAAGACTTCGGAACCCAGTCACACCATCGATAATACTATCGGTAAAGACGTCACAATATCGATAGAATGACTAGTTTTCGTGGTTAATTATCAACACATCAACTATCGATAGTTACGCATTATAAGTGCAATGCATGTTTTTAGAATATCTGTCATGCCTTCGAAGAAAAGTTGTTTTTTTGTGCGCTTCCAAATTTGAATTAGTTTTAAACACTTTACTTAAAACGTATTAGAAACACCTAATTCACTTTTCAGAATACGTGTCCGGCTCCAAAACCGCTTCAATTCTTCGGCTGTTCAAAATCCCATCAATAGTAATCACAGGGCTAGTTATCGTCATAGTATCCAACACATGGGCGTTCCTCGACCCCACACTGGAGCCACATTTGAGGCAATTCAATCTATCGACTAACCAGATTGGCCTTATATTCCTGCTATTTTCCAGCCTCTACGGCATATTCAGCCCAATTTGGGGATGGGTCGCGGATCGGTAAGTTATCAGAAATTTCCCTAAAATAATAATTATTATCTGTTAAATACTAGATATTTATAATAAAATGTTATATTTAGGCTATTACTTAGTCATTCCCCAATTATTTTTATTAGATTGGCTAAACTAAAAAGTAAATACAAAGGGTAAAAATATTATGCCTTGGCATCAACTTGTCAGAAGGCAGTACTGAGCCGGGCATCTCCTCATCATGGAGGAGGTCTAGAGCATACTCCACCACACTGCTCCAATGCGGATTGGTGGAGGGAAACTTCGTCCTTAATGCCGATATGATGGTCATCATAGTACAACTCTAACTGCATTTTTGCCTTTTACCTTTGTATCCATGGTATGTTCTATAATTTCTAGAGTTTATCACAGATAATATAAATAAGAATTGCTGAATAGAATGAACTGACTGTAAATTAGAGTAACAAAGGTAGATAATATTATATCCATTGATTGACTTAAAATCGTAATGGTTTAAGCTCGATGACCTAGGTCTTAATCTGAATTACGCTCACAGCGCTCATAGCGTACCAACGCGCAGTCTGGTTCGTGCTTTTCACGCTCACCGTTAGCATTGTGGACGCTATGACGTCACATGTGATATACCCTGATGTGTCATACCCTGATGCTCACAGTACTCACGGGTCGGTTCGGTAGCACCGTGAGAATTGACATTATTTCACGTCATTTATTTGAAGCGATGTGTTATGTTTCCGTGAACTAACACGTCCAACCTTTTGTTTTTTAAATGTATATTATATTAATTAATAATTAATCATATTAATGTATAATAAAATATCTAATATATCTTTCACATCAAAATCACTACCGTCACTTTCCTCGATAGTGGAAAGTGTTTGAAACATACATTTTCCCATCTTCATCGGCTCCACCAAATACTCCACTCAAGTGGTCCGTATTATTAACACTGCAAACAGGCGTTGGCGAGCTTATTAAATCAGACCCCACGTTAGCAGTTTAAACCTTGTAAGAGCTGTGAGCACAATTCGGAATAGGGTGCTAGTTGTAATGAGTTGACGTTAAGATTTTCCAAATTTTTAAAAGCTTTTATTTCTATTTGTATATTTTATCTGTTCTAGGGTTCGTAATCATTGGTGCATGATGGTGTGGGGCCTATTCCTATCCACTGTTGGACTCCTCCTACTAGGACCTTGTCCTTTTATACCTGGTCTCACTAAGTAAGTATATAATAGTACCATATTAATTATACAACACTAGTAGACCCGGCGGACTTCGTATCGCCTTGCAATATTTGTCCAGTTTTTGTAACATTTCTCATCAATGCTCGGCTCATATTGGTCGTAGCATTATGTTATATTGCACATAGCCTACGTCGATAAATGTACTATACAACACAAAAAGATTTTTTCACTTCACAACAGTCTCGAGATTAGTGCGTTCAAACTATCAAACTTTTCAGCTTTATATTATTAGTATACATTAATTGATAATGTAAACACTATTTTTTTTTCAGAGACTTATGGTTAGACCTCGTGGCGCTTTCTATTTTAGGAATGTCGGTCGCTTTGACGCTTTTACCCACATTTCAAGGCGTGCTTACCAGCTCTATGTAAGTAGTATTGTACTTTTTATAACTTTTTTATTGTTTGGCCGCCCTCCGAATGGACCTGGGTTCTGTTCCTATCAGGGTAAATATTTAAATGATGAATTTAATTTTCTGTTGTCATTCTGGGTGTTTGTTGTCCGTGGCATCTACGACACTGACAGCCGGTTTCGGAAAGGCTGATCAACGAAAAAATTAAGAAATTCACTGTCAAATCTATTGTCAAACGTCAATTGGGTTGGAGAAACCATGATTATTCAGAAATTATTCGCTAATCAACGTTTTAGAAGCTCGAATTGAATTGACTCCATAGAACTTTCACATTAATATGCTTGTTAGAGGAACGAAATTTTGTCAACTTTCAGAAACTGGCGGTAAGTATGTTTTATTTTTGATAAAGTCGATGATTAGATAAGTTTTGTTCATCGAGACATTAGGTATTTTGGATTAGCTACTGATTACTAGATGAGTAATTAATTTTAATAGCAATATATTAATGTGTTTTATAAAATATACATTAGGTTACTGAGGTAGTAGTTTTCGTTAAATATATCGCAAGTTCCTAAGATGATATAAATAAAGTGACAAAGATAGTTCGTCTGGTCGTGTTATTCAAAAGTTGGGAAAAGTAATACGTTCATAACTTTATATTTTCTAGTCTCACTATAGCAAGCTTGTTGCTTTCAGTCAAACACTGGACGTCTAGACACCGGAAACGTCTAGAACTTGCCAGGCGCCGGGAGGGAGAAGTTTCCGAAAGTATTAAAACAGGTACATTAAACCCTGCATGTAGCGTTGCAATCTATATAATTTATAAAATATAATACAGAAAGGATTTTCTTTACGAAAAAACAATCAAAGAAAATTACGTGTCTGTATATTTGTATCTAATTATAAGTATTCTTTATCCTACGTCTTTTCTTTTTATTGTATTTCTTATATCTTCGTCCGAATGCGATACAAATTAAAAAACAAAACTGTCAGAAAATTTAAAAAACAAATACTTTGACATCTACCTCGAAATCAAAACTTCAACAAAAACATAGATTTGGCCCCGTTACAATTTTATTATTGGTATGGGTCGATGAGTTTTAAAATTGTAATGTGAGTCATGAATCACGATTGCTACATCGATATCGTTTCGATCGAGTGACCGACGCGAACGTCGAACATCGAGAGACGTGCCGTCGCCGTAATATT
>DWJN01006889.1:0-10350 GCA_018248895.1 Carystus phorcus | reverse complement strand
ATTCAGAAATTATTCGCTAATCAACGTTTCAGAAACTCGAATTGACTTCATAGAACTTTCACGTTAGTATGCGTGTTGTATGAACGAAATTTTGACAAGCCTTTCAGAAACTGGCGGTTAGCTTTAAGAACAATGTGTTGTCTTGTTGGTTACCCTAATAAAATAAAACAAAATAAATGAAATAGAATATAAAATAATTATATATGCTCGTAGAAGTTAACTGTCTGTAACAGAACCACTGGTTTAGCCTGCGCTTGTGTTTTGCCTCTTGAAAACAAATATGTTACTTATCCATACGTAACGTAACTAGGAGTACAATTTAGATATGACAAGCATAACAATTAGGATTGGAACTACTTGTTTTGGCTAGACGGTGATGATGTCCATTAGATAGAACTATTTTGAGAGTCGGATAGTATCAGTGGCAATTGATTCACGCCAGTAAAGGGGTCATAGAGTTCATGGCCAGTTGTTGATCATCGATATCACACGTGTTTATTCGTAAAATATTTAAATTTTAATATATTTGTATGAACGTAGGTACGTCAGCGTAGCCACTCTCGTAGCTTCTACATTATCATAATTAAATTCGTAGTAGGAATATTACTCATGGCCGCCACTATAATTATATTATCAATATTGGAATCAATATGGCTCGGCGCAGATAATTTTTATGTTTAATTATTTGGTTTTTTTTTTCTGTAAATTTAAATACATACTACGACTAACAGTTATCTTTGATTCTTGACTGGCGTTAGTTGCCTCGGATTTTAATTCTGCTATTTTTTTTTTATCTGCATACCTATATCTGAATTATGTATTTCCATCGCTTGATCGTCATTATTATTACGGCAATAATATTATTATTGATATTCTTTCTGTGAATTACGCTTGGCTAGATACTACAAAAAATCCGTCCTGTTCCGACTTGAGATGTACGTTCTTTCTTTCTTTTCTCTTAATTTTTGGCAGATAACGTACCTAATGCCTTTGATATTGCTGAAATCCATCGGTGATGGTAGTCCCGAACTATCATGTGGTTCCTCTATTTATTTGTCGGTTAGTTCCATAAAAAAAGTTACTTGTTTCTCTACTATGCACTTACATTGTTCAAAACGGACTAATATACTACTAAATAATATTGATCTAGTATATAAAAAATGTTTTTCAAAATTCGCAGAATATTTTAAAATATCAGTTGAATATCTTTCCCTACTTTTGCTTTTATCTAAGAAATTAAATAAATCAAACATATGACCTTAAAGTGTGCTAAGTCCACGCCGGGCACGCTCTATACGTATTAGTTAATTCAAATTATTCCCACGATAAAATATTTCACAATGTACATATCTACTGGTTCTATTTAAATAATAAAACGGCAAAGTGGGTGTTAGACTGCGCAGTGAAGGGTTCCGAAGTCATGATGAGTAATGAGATGAATATTTTGTCAACAGCAAAACTAACTTTGTATTATATAGTAAAACTACCAAAAACACCATTGGTATTCGTTATCAAATGTATTCCATACCTCGAAATTGATGCGTCACAAGACATAAAAAAAAATTACAAGTATATTTCACATTAGTAGAGCCGGTAAACTTTCTATCCTTGGAAAATTTGTTCCGTTTTTGTAACATTTCTCATCAATCAGATGCTATTGGTCATAGCGTTGTTATACATATATCCTATAGCGTTCCTCGACAAATGATCTGTCCAACACAAAAACCATTTTTCAATACGAAACAGTAAATTCTGACATTAGTGCGTTCAACCAATCATTAGCTTTATCATATTAAATAATATCGATTATGTAATCGAAGACGTGATTGCAACGTTAAAAATTTTATTAACAAAAAGTACTGGCCTTATAGAAAACTGAATTTACACCTTAAACGCATTTAAAGTACTATCCATACATACATAATCTTTATGCTAATAGACTTCAGGTCATTTCCTCTTCTAGCTGTATTCAAAATTATGAAGGGGGTTTATACTGATAACTGTTGAAATGGCTGTTTAGTGTTATTTTTACCGTTGGCTGTGGAGCCCCAAAGCCAATTGTAATGTCTATAATTGTTGTATATCATATTATTTTATAGTCACAAAGGAATGCTCCAGACGGTATGGCATTCGCACGATCTTATTTAATTCCATCGGTGTCAGCACCACTTGAGCACGTCTGAGAAACGATAACAATATAACATAAGTTATATGTTCCAAGAAGGCAGTTAATCAGAATTTGGTTCATCAACTTAGTTCAATTATTTGTATGGAACACTACTCTTAGACAGTAGTCTAAACAATTGTCTACCTCTCCTAAATCATGAAATGTTTCATACGAGTTTCGGTCTCAGTGTCGGAAACCCACAATATCTATAATAATTTGATGTTACTAATATCCATAGGCACGCACTTACTATCCAAATCATTTACTTCTTACAGGGTATGTATAAACACTTATGAATATCAAAAAATTTACAGCTACCATTTCGGAAAGGTACCTTATAAGGAGGTGAATAGACCTATTCAATTTTGGATTAAATTTTTTTTTGTTGTACCTAACATCCAGCATGTTCAATCCAGCTTATTTTTGGTGTTTGTAGGTTTCAGACTTAGATGGAGATGAAAAGGATTCTTGTATACGTGTTGCTTGCGTTTTGAGACTTCGAGAGGCTTTTCACAACGAGGTGCTGCAGTCTGAGAAGAGATTCTTTAAAGCGAAGCTCCAAGGCAAAGTAAATACTACAAGGTGGTTGTACAATTACCAACCAATAGTCTGCTCGTTTGCTATCGTAACTATTGGAAGTAAAGCTTGATATTATAAATCTCGATACAAAATAACATCTTAGCATATAAGTAATTTAAATGTTAATAAACAAGTTTTCGTTATTATTCGATCGCTAGACGACCTATTATAATAGTTAAGTAGTGTGACATATTATTACAACTAATTTATGACCAATATTATAATAATATTAGACATATTAATATGTGAATGAAGCTTATAAATCAAAGTTGTTTATACTGGAAATTAATTTAGCAAACAGTAGCGAGTAGAAAACATTGAAACTACGGTCATAACCGCAGATAAATAAATATCTATACTAACATGATACTATATGAAACAAATTAGATGAATATTTTAAAGACAACAATTCTCGGACGTGAGTTTGATATATCACTAGTATAAACGTGCTATTTGTTGTTTGTTGTAAGGAAAAAATCCTTGAGAGCTCCTTGTTATATCTTCTCCTAAAACCACTCATCGTAAAGCGAAGCGATGGCATATTTTAACTTTCGATTGAGTGCGTATAATGCCTAAAAGCTATATTTTACTAAAGTACTGGAAAGTACATTAAATATGTATGACTGAAACGATTATAGTTCGAGCCTTGGAATACGATCCCGGAAATAATCTGGAAATAATCTCGGAAGCAATACATGAGTTATGAATTCGTATTAATTAAAGATACTGTTGATGTATTAGTCCTAAAGGAGATATTAGACGCAGAGTATTGACATAACTACGGAGGGTGTGTTTGAAATAAATAAATAACGGCACACATTCATAGCCACACACTAGGATACTCCGTATTGGGTGTCATGAACAACATAGAAATACAATTACGAACACACCCAGACTGAGAACAGAAATTTAAATTCATCATTCAAATTTTTGACCCGCTAGGAATCGAACCCAGGACCGGAATGGCGGTCCGACGTGATAACCATTACGCCACGCGGGTCGTAAGTCATCAGTCCCCATTGTTATCGTAGATAGCAGTCATCAAGCCACTTGGGTTGGACACTAGTCCCTCTACCAAACCGCAATGGAGTAGTGTGGTGGAGTCTAAGTCTCTTCAGTAATGGGGAGACACCTTTACCCTGTAGTAAGCCATTAAATGGGTCGAAGGCAATAAGTTTATTTAACGACAATTTAGTTCAAGATTATTAACAACATTATCATATATTTAATTGGAGCCTTATCAGCGTATGAATCGTACTTTTATCATTTACATACATATTTAAAGCGTTCACGGCCATTATGTGAACCCGGCAAATCTGTCAAACAACTGCAACAATGCGGAACCAAACTACATGTTACACAACAATATACCTATTATGTGTAGTATTGTAACCTCGAGTGATGAACTACGAGTAGGTGCTCGCATGTTCTTCGGATACGTCCGATCACGTGCTAAATATGAAACAAACACATTAATGATGATTAATAGATACGACATCTACGTATAAATTATAGATTCAAGGCTATTTCCCTGAAACTCTTCTACATTATTATTAAGAATTGGCCTTGCCCGCGAGTACGCGAAGTCGGTTATAAGAATGCGTCGCGTAGTGCATCGGTAAATGAAAGATCTTTGGTCTGTATACACAGAAGCATTTAAAACAGTTACTTTTCCCAGTTACTTATAACGTGGGAGTCTTTAAGAGAAGAGCGAATAGGTTTTTACTAAGTTAATGTGTCCACCATCTTGGACATCCTCACCATTTACCATCACGGGGGGTTTATGTCAAGCATTAACTTATCTATACTAATAATATTAAGCTGAAGAGTTTGATAGTTTGAACGCGCTAATCTCAGAAACTATTGGTTCGAATTGAAAACATTTTTTTGTATCGCATAGTACAGTTACTGAGGAAAGCTATAGGCTACTATAGGCCACATTGATGAGAAATACTTATTACTAAAACGGGAGATTGTTCTAAGATGATACGAAGTTCGTCGGCTCAACTAGATAAAAAAAAAGATACGATACGACAATTCAGACTTATCACGTTAGTAAATATACCACAATATTTTAGATATTTTGATCTAGCTCTACAAATCACGTTTATTTCAATGTCTTAAACTTAATAACTTTCATGGAGTAGATTCATTTAATATTTTTAATAATTTTATTTCAATACAGTAGTCTTGGTTTTTTGACTTCAATGACAAAGACAAATTTTCAGACAAATATTCTGAAAATAATAGAAATTTCTATTATTACTTAGGTATTCTTAGTAACTACTCCAAACTTTAACTTATAGTATATAATGTGCAGACAAGCGAAACATTTTTTGAATTCCGCGAGAATTTTGTAATAATTACTCAATAGTAGAGTAAGTATTAGTAAATGTAAGACTAAATAGTACCATGTAAATAGTAAAATTTAGGTATATATGTAATTATCTCGAAATCGCAAATACACGTGAGCAAAAGTAATGAATATTGACCTTGCGCAGGCGGTAATGTGTACGAACAAATAAATAACGGACGGCAGTTTGCTTTGGCAAGGATACAGATGGCCAATTCGGCGACGCTGACCTTGCTAGTCTATAGTAGTGATGATCGTATTCGAATGATTCGGACTATTCGATTGTATTCGATACCGTTGTCCATTGCGGTCGACGATTCGCTGCCATTTTTTGTTGTTACGAGTAGCTCTTAGTCATTAAACGTAAACCATTCAATATTTGACTATTAATGACACAAGTTGCGTACGACATTCGTAACTTTATACAACTTTTACATTCGTAAATTAGTTATATTATACTCTGTGATATATTCCGTATGCAGATCAGAAGTAGAACTTTTTAAGAACTCATGGCGTATATACCATGAAACTTTCGTGCTTTAAAATAATACCATATCAATATCAAATTAGCAAGTTTGCTGTATCATTCGATTTTCTCAGATTTTGTATATTCCCATCTCTAAAGTGCAATACACCTTCGGAGTCCGGGAGGCAGTTGCGCAATAAAACGGCAGGTCAAGGGTAAGAAGGCGCCGCCCTCATTTTTGGCAATAAAAAATTACCTACGCATATTCAATGCAAATTTCATCCTTTTGTGCTTTGAATTAAAGAATATTCCTAAATCTTTAAGTATCTCAACTGAAGTTTATTGTTTGTACACAATACAATCATTTTCTAACCAACAGTCTCGGACGTTTAATAGTAAAACGACGAATAAAAGCAAAATATCCAAACGAACTCTAAAAAGATGTTCATCAGACACCTGCGGACACAGGATTATGTTCGAACAGCATCATAAATTAGAGGTGTTTTCGAGCACACCAATTTAAAATACATAATCGCACAATAAATTGCGTCGTATAATACTGTAGGTGCAGACAAGTTATTGATTCCGTCCCATGTAAAGAATGTGCTCAGGGCACCAAACCACTTTTTGTGGCTCAAGCGGCGACCTTGACCCGCCAAATCGTGCCGAACTTGTTATAGCACTAAAAGTAAAAGCTTTCGCCATTCAGGTGGCAAGTAATATTCTCCATACATATATTATTACTTTTTGTCCTTACCTTGACTAACGGTGTTTTCATCATCGCTTGCTTAGTAGCTTCACTGACTGCTGACTTCTACGAGTACTTCATTCGGAGACGCATAATTTTTTTTGGGGTAAACTTAAGTAAAAGCGGAAGGAGGAAAATGATAAAAGAATACTGCTATTTGGAATTTGATAATAAATCTTCATCGACATTTTATGATATTTTGCTGTCCGTTTTTTTAACTTGATTTTAATCATGTGAAACTTAAGCAAACTAGTTAGTATGTGAAGTAGTTTCATAAAAATGTTTTTCGTTTTTGAATTATTGTCCGTTAATTTTTTTTTCAATCAATCAAATCATTTATTTTCATTTTTATTTAGTTAGTTTAGTTTACTTTCATTATTTAGTTGTTTTTGTAATATCAAAACAGTTAGTTCTAATTTTAAATTTAAATCGTACAATATAGATGTTAATACAATTAATCGCAGGATTTCTCTTTTTGTCGCGGACACTCAACATTTTAATTGAAACGTTCAAATATTCAGTCGAAATATTGGTGAAAGAATACAGAGATCGTGAGTACCCGCTTCAATTCAAAATTAGTCGCGGATCTATCGCTGCAGACATTCCGGAATTGTAGGTCCTTGCATGTATATTTTTAATAAATCTTCGTATTAATAATTTAGTTAAATACGCGTATTAAATAAAAGCATTGTATTTCTCTTAGCATCACACAATGACTTAATGGATCTAGAACAAAACAATATTCAAAATAAACGATTAGTACGTTTCAAAGGAAACGTCCAGACTGGTTTCTTCGAAAACCGTCTACACTACGACATTTACGATGGAATTAACAAATGTTTGGATCGAAATCCAAAGCCATCCGTCGCCCCATCGATGTATGGAATGGAAAAATAAGGATATAGAAGAATGAATCATAGCTGACGTCATATTAAAAAGTGAATAAAGTCTTGTCCGAATTATCGGCGTGTTGGTGTAACTCACTTGTTGACTTCAAGAAACTTACACATTAAGGACCGAAGTGGAGATTTCTAACATTTTAAGACGAAACAGATGAAGGACGCGCGAACACAGTTCAGGTAATGCGAGAAATCGCCGACCACCATGATTTTCTAAATTTTAAATTCGCTCAACTCATAATCTGTCATGATTTTTAATTTTTAATTCTCTATTTCTTCTTCAAAAAAAGGAGGAGCTTCTCAATTCGACTGTATTTTTTTTATGTGTGTAAGTCTATAACTTTTACTGGGTAGACCGATTTCGATGATTCTTTTTTTATTCGAGAGCTGGTGCTCTCCCATTGCATTATAATTGATCAGGGAAACTGCTTAGGAAGACGGTGCCAGTTACTTTAATTGGGGCACCTGCAAAGGCATCAAATCATCGTATCAAATTATTTTATCTCTTTTGAAGGCGGTTGTCCTTTTTTGTTTAAAGGGTTTTTTTTCTGAATATTTTTTTGTATCAATAACTATTTTTTTCATAACTGTCATTTAGTTCTTACTTAACGCAATCCACTTGTGTGCTAATATCAAATAAGTCAAAATTCGCTCTATTCATTTATAAAATGAGCAAATAAATTATGAGCATTTATCAATATCTAACACTATATTTATTTTACCTTATTAATTTAACCTTGTTTTTCATTATCTATATAACCCTTGTAAATCAAGTGTAACCTATGTTTTAGCATAAACTTCCCGTTAATATATCTGTATTGGAAGTTAACCATATCTAAAAGAACTTTTAAAAATTAAGTTTTAAGTATTAATTTAATAGTTATACAGCAAACTTATGAGAAAAACTCTTTGAATTAAAATATTGCGTAGTACGTATTATTATTGATACTGCGTTGTTTTGCTAGGATACCCAATACGTTGCTGCAATGCACCGTCTCAATCGATTTTTAATTTGGGCTACACCGCATTTGGCGCCCGAAAAACTGTCAGCTAGATACGGGCACGTTTGTTCTATGCAGTAAAACTACAAATTCTAATCTACTACAAATAAAATCGGTGATATAATAAAACAAAATAAAGTTCAGTTCAGATCTACCTTGATTATTTGAGTCTATTTAAGCGACTTCAAGAAAAGAGGATATTTGACATGTATGTATGTATACATTAAAAATGAAATGTATTAAAAATGCAAAATATTTACATAACGGTATCATTAGGTATTCCAATCAAATTTTATAAAGTTTTATAATTCTATGTATGTATGTTTGTCCTCGCATTTCTCCGGAACTACTGATCGGATTTTGGCAATTCTTTTTTTATTCGATTATATTCACTCCAACTTAAGATATTAATTACAATTACATTATAGTTATTTTAAGTATATTTATATTAATTGCTGGCACCGACCTCAAAAAGCTTTTTAGTTTTATTATTGTTAGTTTATTTGGTGTAGGTTTTTATAAAAAATATTTTCAATTTTTTGGTTGTTTTGAAGTCGAATTTTTTTTACCGTTGTTGGTAACAAAACTTTCATTGAAACTTTCTTTCAGATGTAATCGCTTGTTAGTGAAAAGGTTCCTCAATAGAACATATTTTTTTACAAGATTAGATTACAATACAGTAAGTTTTGTAAGAGATTGTAATTTATTGTTATTCTTTATCAGGTCTACAAAACCAAAATGTGCCCCGTGGTGTAAAATTTGCAACTCTGCACCAGAGTATTAAGTTGTGTTGTAAGATTAAATAAAATGGCATTCAATACTAAATACGATGACGCGGCTTAAAGTGGTAGTGAATTTTTACATTGGCAATGCGGCGATAGGTATTTTAATGGTATATCTACGTGGTGAGTGTGATACTGCAGTATTCGTACCTGCTTAAGATTCTAAGTTTTTATCTTGTATCCAAACGGTGCTTTGAAATAGTTACGCCATCATCATTAGTAAAATAAGCAATGTATTTAAATTAATTTATACCATACGATATACACCATATGTAAATTAATTCACTATATTATATATATGTAAATATATCTTTATAAATATAAGTATTTAGTTCGTCTGTATATCACAATGATCAATCGTTATTGTTTATATTCCTATGTGTATACATAAATAAATAACACATAGCGTCAACTAACCTCAAATTCTTCAAACTTTTTCAAAGAATCATTCATGGTGCCTGTTTTTGGTGACGCTACGCGCGCGCAACGTAAACGTCCCAAACTGTATTACTTCAGAAATGCTTTTGAAAAACAAATATAAATTGTCAAAATGTTTCTAAAAGCGGGAACTAAACAAAAAGAGACACAAGAAAATGTATACTATGTTAAAGATACTACAAACGCCAAAATGAAAAAAACATAGTTGGCGACTGTTCTACGAAATGTCTATAATCTCGTAAGACATTGTCCGCAGGTGACCTTATAAAATTATTATTAATACGAGTCCAACATCCTTATCGTCCGAACATCGAATTAATGAAATACAAATGTAAAATTTTATGACTACATTTAAATATTGTCATCCTAATGTTACATACATAGAGGGTATCCTATTATAAATGCCTAAACATAAATGCAAGTGACATCTGTGAACTTCAACATAAGATAAATAAACTAAATAGTATTAACTGATTTGTAGCTATTACTTTAAATAAATACGTTCATTTTAGTAGGGTGTTTAAAAAGTTTAACCTATTTAACATTATTAAACATTATTTAACATTATTTAATAGAAGCCAAAGAACCTACAAAAGGTTTATTTCTAATTCTGGTATGTATTTGCCATCCAAATTCATAACAACATTCATTATTTTAATAATCCGTCAAAACGTTACTATGACGAAGATGACGTCTTCGGCGACATTTATTGCAAGTGAAATCTATACTTATAATAAATCTCTAGAGAGGTCAATTCTGTACATGTACACTAAATGCATGTACACTAAATGCATGAAATATATTTCCAAAATAACTATCAGGGGGTGATTACGGATCGGAACTGATGCCAAAAATGCAATTAGTAAAATTTTTGTCTGTCTGTCTGTATAACCTTTATAGAAACAAAAACTACTCGA